>JABASC010001913.1:0-20322 GCA_019776185.1 Plutomurus gul | reverse complement strand
ACGCATGTTGTATGCGTGCAGGTGAGGAAATTATGCGTGTCTCGAATTTATTATACTTAATATATGTATGTAAATTTAAACGGCTCAGAAGAAAAAAGACTGCCACCAGAAACTGTACAGTTGAGTGGAGGTTGCAGATAATGCGTCTATAATTTCTGACTAAATCGACATGGAATTCCATCGCATCAGAGTCACACCTAAACTCTCACGCTGCATGTAACATTATGTGCTTTTTTTTACCTACATAGGTAATGTAATAAAACCAGTGCACCAGTGTTTTAAGCAGATTCAACGGTAAGCTTATATTTTAGTACAAAGGTGAAAGCATGATATAGTTTATAATATTAGCCCACGCTCGGTAAGTTATATTCGTGTAAAATGATACGAAATGCGAATGTGACTTGGAGAGAAGTTAAGGGGCACTGAAGCGACTGAAGTTCACTGAGAGTAAAGACAAGACCAAGATCTGGAACTTTAATATTACAATATACAACTACGTATAAGTGCAATGAGGAATGTTGGGGAAAGCAAGAGACCTGCAACTTTTCCTTGGATAAAAAGAATCATTTCCATATTCAGGCATACGATTTTAGATTTTAATGGACAAAAGTTTGATATTCAAATTTCATTTAAGCTTTTTGGTCGATAAGTCGTGTCGTGTAGAATGGGACTCAGTAGTGTAGTAAGTGCTTCTAATATCAGTCATGTACTTTCGCATTTTGGCCACATTTTCACAAAACTGGCATGGCATTGCATTGCATCCTCTTCCGTTCCTTCTCATGCATATAAGGAATTAATGCCAAAGCCAAGCCTCTCTCTTCATTGAACGTGTGTGGTTGTGTAAAAGTTGAAATTTCATAGTGGGTCGTTTCTACGCTAATAGTACACGCTACGATGAATAAGTATACACTTCTAGTAGCAGCAGCAGGTACAGCCCGCACACTGCCACAGGGTTTCCTAAAACACACTTTCTAAAGCTAAATTCCCATCACAGTGGGATTAAATACTATACTGTGATTTGTGATTAAATGTGATGGGATTAATTGCTACTCCCTATCCCTTATTATATATAGATCACATTAATCACACCAAGCGTCCTCTGTGATCAAACATTTAAAAACATTTAATCACACTCGAAACCCTGCACACACACAGTGTGACTAAAAAGGAAAATGTGAATATGCGGCCGGAGAGTCGAAGAGCAGGCCAAATAGATTGAAGGAAGACTTGTTCAGAATCGAGAAGATGGGGAATTCTTTGGATTCAGCTATATGTACAAAGTTGCGAAAGCACGGTAAAGGGTCTGGCCTGCTGCATTGATATGAATGTGCAGTTCCCCGTTAGTTAACGAATACAAGTGTAGCAGTCTCTGACTGTATTACTTCCATTCCTATTACTTAAGGGTTAGTATTATATCTTTGTAGCATGTATTCCTCATCCACTTGTAATGTAGCATCCACTTGTACGTAAAGAGCGTAAAAGGAAGACGGGATAGAGAATTCTGAATATATTTTTCTTTTAGTAACACACAAAACATCATCAGATCCTCTGTTGGCACGTCTCCAGCATCATTTATGTGCACAAGCATAGGAGCCACAGCCAACCGCCACCGCCTTCGACATTCGAGACTACCCATCACTACTTACTATACAGAGCAGGCATACAGAGTACAGACTGGAGCTGCTTTCTCCTCGCCCTGCACACATCTACTACTGCTAGTATGTAGTAGTCGTAATGAAGCAAACCAACAGTCCGAGTCCAAGCAACTGCTTCTTCTAAATTGTGGATAAATCTTTGTTGCTTTCTCCTCTTATAAGTAAGCACATTAACAACGGAGCAGTGCAGTGCTATGGGTGGCTAACAAGCAGTTTCCCTATTACCTATGCGTGCATACTCCACATACATACTTACTACAGATAAATACATACATAAATAAGTACCTCCAGAACACAACGACTACCCTTCCCTTGTATAACTTGTATCTGCACGTGTATATATATAGAAAATGTATACTTTGTACTTTCCCTTCACAGAGAAAGGAAGACAAGACAGGAAGCTAAATATTCCATCGTTGTGCTAGTAAGCCTATGTTGGTAGTGAAAGTGTACAGCTACTAATGGCCCTTACATTAAATAATATCCGCCATTAAAGGCACGGAAAAAAGTCGTCCCATAAACCTAACGGTTACAAATTAACAAGTGCTGTTGGCTCTTGTATCGTTTTGGGTTGCATATTATTCGCCCACAAGATGCATACTTCTATGCTGTGCTGTGTTGGCTAATGGGGGTTGTGGGAGAGTGGAGTGGAAGTACCTTAGTTAAGATTGATTTTATACTTCATTGTGTACTAAATAGCTTACAGTGGACGAGTTGGCTGCTTGGCTCCTCAGATTAGTCCCTGCACATTGCATTCTATGTATATCCTATCTATATAGTACAGTGGGAGATAAAATAACCAATTGTGTAGTAAATAGTTCAGTTGAATAAGTTTGGTTTATTTTGGCTGGCCATGAATGAATACACAGTAGAATGCAATGTAGCCTAATAAATAAGTAAGTATGGCTGCACAAGTTTTTGACTATTTATTCTGAATGGAGGATTCAGTCTAGAAGATTAGCTCTATCTAAACAGAATCTGTATTATGAACCCTTCTCTCTCTGTCTGGGTTCAACCTTGATCGAGTCAGAGTGGTAGGCACATACACACAGAGATAGATAGGGAGAAAGTATAAGTTAAAATATGTATAGTAAACTGATAGGTATAAAGGTAGTCTAGACATATTCACCAATTGAAAATGACTACACAAGTGCCCATAGTCTGTGTGTGTATGTATTTCGATGCTTTCCCCATGCTTTCCCCCTTTAGCGAGGACGCGGTGGCTAATTTATGAAAATGGGAAGTTGGACAGAGTCCAGGGCGGTAGTAGGGAAGGGACAGAAGGCTTGGGAATTGCTCTATTCTTGTACTTTATGTTCAATAAAGCATGTATATACCTACTGGGAACATTAACTTCCTTAACTTTAATTCACCTTTTACTCCACCTTTCCTCGGCTTTCCCTTCCTAACGAGGACGAAGACTGAAGCCATTTCATTTGCTCCACAACATACACAAGTAGATAGGAAGTATAAGCGTGCGGTGCAATAGTAGACACTGTCTGTCTGTGGATCTTCTCTCTGCTTGCGTGAAACTAGCAGTTAGTGAAAGTAAATAGTTGGGCAAACAGCTCAAGTGCCTGCTTGGATTCCTTTCCAATTCTCTTACCTCAGTCTCTCACTTTGCTGCCAGTTGGTTTAAAGGGGGATGATCATTTCTGCTGCTCACATGAAAACGGAGAAAGTAAGGACGAGTAGGTATTAGATGTAAGTGCGCAGTCAAACAACAAAAAATGAGAACGAAAAGCTTCCAGTTGATGTTTTGTGCAGGAATCTCATGTGGCTCCTGTCAATGAACCAAGTAATCAAGTTGTCCCGAGTGCTATTGTCTTCTTGTCGTCTATATTTCTCTTCCAGGATGAGACCTGCCGTCGTGTCTACAGGACACTTCTTCACAGCAGAATTATTTACATTTTTCGAGAGATAAAACAAAAGTGTAAGCTTTCAAGTTTTTATTACGACGGTGGTTTCGTGAATTGCGAAAATCAAGATTACGAATTACGGGTTAGCAATTCTTTGATGGTTTCTCTTGAAATCCACCAATAAGAACTGTTTTAACTTTTAATCTGGGATAGGATTAGTAATCCCTAATTGAAAACCTGATTTTTAAAATCTAGACCCAAAACATGTACAAATATTTAAATAAAGGAGACAGAGAACAAATTAAATCTTTATGTCTTGCCGAAGAAAGAGTTGAAAAGTGGAGACTGTGAAGAAAAATCCGGGTGAAAATATTTCCAATGTGAAGAAATAACTAATCTCTCATTCTGCTTTCAGCAATCCCTTGTCTATCAATCATGCTTGTCTTTCGGGTTTTCCTTGTACATGTTCACTAAGTAGTAGGTTGTATACTTATATGTACATATTGTACATTTCAACGCTAACATTATACATGCTGTATTGCACCTGCACACCCAGATATAGTGTGCGCATGCATGAATGTAAACATAGATAGGAATAATGCTGTATACTAATTCTAAGGCTTCATGTTCAGATTTACGCTTCCCTTCATGATGACAATATTTCCCGTGTTGACACAACGGTAGGTGGGGGGGAAATTCAACAAAATCATACGAATTTGAGCCCAATTGTATGTGATGGTTTGATAGGGCATTCAAAAGGAAGAATTCTCAGCCGAGAGTCTCCGCATTCAATTCCATATAATACCTTTCAATAAGCTGCCTATGGGAAAAGCGTACCAGGACTTCCCAATAACGTTTCATGTATTTCTTCATAAGAGCGAGACGCACATTGATGCCTCTCACTCTTTCATCTGATCGTTTCTGTTAGACATTCTCCTTAAATCCACTCTCAAGAGTAAATGCAATGTAGCACCTGATCCCTTCCATACGTAATATACTTATGGAAACATTGCACACAGCATTGTCTGCAATAAAGCGGTCAGTAAAGATTCTCTGGAAATTCTGCTGAAATTAACTATGAAGGGTTCTGTCTATTACTTTTCTCCTTACTAGCGCTTCATTTTATTTCCCCCCTCGTCTAATGGCATGATAAATGTGAATAGACGCAAACAAAATATTTTCTGTCGAACGAACCCTAGTGCATGTAATTTAAAACGGTAAACAATACTTGAGTAAGTGCAGAGACTGATTTATAATGTTTATATAAATATAAGTAGATAGGTATATATATGCTAAAAGCTTATCATTACTGTGTTTATGTGGATGTATGAAAAATCTCGAATCGCTTTCCATATTTCATGTAAATGTGCTCGACTTTTGAAGTAGTGGGTAATATATGCGGCACGGGTGACTCTCTCACACAGAAACGTGTAGGTAGCTATATATGTACGTGTGTCTGGGGCTCAGGTCGTCTATTACAAGTAGCGCTTCACGTGCATTAATACCACAAAGCTTGTAGTGGGTGTAGGTTTGCGCAGTGAGGTAATAGGAAGTGAACCATGTGGTATTATACCATCCTGTAACAAAGAGAAGACTCTTAAGTGAGAGAAAGTGGATGTGAAAGCAGAGAAAACCGAGAGACTTGTGTGTTGGTATTGATGTGGATGGATGTGGGCCGAGCGTTGCTTTCTGCAGACTTTGCTGTCTAAAAGCGAGAGAGACTGCAATGAAACTTCATAAGAGAGAGAGAAGATCCAGCCGGTAAACACGCACATACAGTACCACCACCTTCCTTAATAATAAATACTATATATAGATACATAGTAGCGAAGCCACAGTGTTGTGCATGTACATTGTACACACAGAGAACGTAAACCTGTCCGCACACACACACACACATGCACATACTTACATAGTCTGCTGCTGTCTACAATGGACATCTTTGCTTTCTGGCCGCTTTGGCCATCAGAGCGCTCTCTTAGTATGCACAGAGTAGAGAGCACCAGCACCAGCACCTCTCTGCTGGCTGCACAAAATTATAGAGAACTGAATTGACTGCACAATAGGATACCCACTGTGTCGATTGTGCCTAGAATGTACATTTTCCCCAATCCTATGATGATGGATGTGGGTTTCGTGCAAAAGCCTCTCCGGCTCGTTTTCAATCAAAGAGCTCGTTTCACATTGGCTCTGCCTAATGCGCCTTATTGCATGCATAAGGTATCAAGTGTATGATTTTTCACAGATCATAATGTTGCAAACCGGTCCCATCTGGCCCATAAACCTACCAAATAAATAGGTCTCTTGGATTTGGCGAAATTGAGATATGGCTTCCGTCCTTCTCCCGTTCTCTCTCTCTCCACTTTCTCCACTCTCTCCAACATTCTCATTCTCATGTCATTTGCCAGACTACACAGCCTACATCTTATGTCTGTGTGTGCTCTGCACTCTTTTGTTGAGCGAATCTCCTTTGTACCTTAAGCACATTATAAGGATTCTCACAATCATTCTATGGTCTACCTCTATAGCCCTACAGCCTACTACTGTAATACACAATGTGGATTTCTCAGCCTAGTCTTTCTTTACTTTTTTACCATAGTGTTACAAGTCAATTTCACATTTCGACCACAGACTCTGAAATGGATGCACAGCTTTGTCAAAGCATCAACAAGCTTTTTCGTAAGATAGAAAAGGTGAAGCTGCGCGGTCACTTTTAAAAATAGCGCGAAATACTACGTTTGCAGATATTTATGCACTGCATGGACTTAATATAAAATGACGCAATGTGCATTCGGGGTAATGGGATGTTTGTTGCACTGGAAAATAGTGAAAGGGGAGCATTGTGTGTTATTTGAACGTAGGAACTGTAATACAGTCAGCCCGACAACTATTCGGGAGTTTATTTTCCTTCACTGCAGGCAGACAGCATAGCAGTATATCATATGCATTAAAGGAACTTCAGAAAATACTTCATGAACAAATGCCTTCCTCATCTTCAAATATTTTTTGCCTCTCAGACAGAAAGAGAGAGAGAAAAACGATTGCTTGCAACAGTAGCAAAGGAGGACAAGAGACCAAAATGCGAATTTCCATGCAAACTAACATATGAATGTAGTTTCTATCTTGCTGTGCTTCTGGTTTTGAATCGCGGCTTGCATTGCATTGCACAAGGTGGAATTACAAGTTTCGATGCAAAACAAACATGAATTTCACACAAGGAAAATGAGAAGACGGCCACGAGAGCTTGTCCTCCCTCAAGTGTACTTTTGCAGAATAAAATAAATACAGATGTAGATACTAGCACGTATAAAATACGTACTTTGAACGAATGGAGCATAATTTATTTATGTACAGACCTGAAAATGTGCACTTACAATGACTTGATTTACTTGGAATTGCAATCTGCATACTGTGCACTGTATCCCTATATAAGTAGTACACTGTTGCAAAACAGGGTTCACTAAAAAGCAAAAAAAAGTGGATTTTTTGCTTTAATAATGCTGCTTTGGAGCTTTTTTATGGTTTAGCTGTTTTTCGGAATCCCACTAATAAATACATACATTTTAAAAGATGTAATATTCGATAATTAAAAGCTTTAGAGTTGAATTCATAGTAAAAGGCAATTGTAGTACCAAAATAAAAATGATGTCTTCAATTCGTCTATCCATTTATAATAACATGAAGGTATTTCGTAATTATGCACACAATTAATTTTCTGAAGGAGTAAATTCATGACAAATTGTAGTTTTAGGCTGAAATATTCAAAAGAGTATTTTTAATGGCAATTTTTGTACAAAGCCTGCTTTTTTGCTAGGAAGCACGGACCTACTTACAGCAAATACCACTGCGAAAACCCATTTGGTGTAAATATATATTTTCTACTTAAGTACATACGCAAAAGAATTCCTATTATTACAATAAGTGTCACATATTGAAATATTATTTAATAGTTAACCACTAGTTGCGCAGAATTGACTTTTGAAATGTATGTTAACGTTATAGAAGTTTTTGTTGGGAAAATAAATAAATTGGCACTTTGTATGCGATTGGTATGCATAAATAGTATAAGGTGGAAACATAGTGTGGCAATAGAAATGCAAATTATTTTGTACTAACCCTGAGATATAATTTGGGATAGAAATCGTGAAATGGAAAAGAGGAGACGGTTGAATGAGTGAAGCAAATTTTTGACGTCCCTTGATTATTTGCACCGCTGATTTTGCCACTCTTCCCCTTTGAACACATTAAGCTCCTTGCCGCTTGTTAATATTAGCAAATGGGATGTTGAGTCAATAACGTCACAGCCAGACAGCACATTAGTAGTTTCAGTAGACTGCAGAAAAAACTTCCACCACTACAAACTGTCTAAGCTGAATAATGTATTTGGCGTTCTACAGATGTTTAGTCCTGCAAGAAGCAGCGCAATAGACGACTACAGATTTCTCTTTCATTATGGGGTAATTGCATATTTTAGACGCTCTCTCACTACTCTGCCCATACTCGTAATGTGTACAGACCTGACTGTGACGCGCTCTTCCGTCCAAAAGTCATAAAGTTCAATTTCCAAACAAATCATCATTAAATTTAATGGAAATATCTTTTCGTCAGCGTGCCCAAACTAACAGAAATTTACTCATGTGAGAGCAATGGGCGGGCACTCATTGCTATCGCTTATTAACGCAACGGTGTGTATTCTCTGCATGAGAAAATAGACAACCCCCTCGTATGTTGGGAAACAATACTGTTTGTACCACCCTAATAGTGCTACGATCGGGAAGAGTCGGCCCAGTCCGAAAGACCGAAGCATTTGTTAATTACAAGGAAAAAAAATTTACAAAAATTTATTTACAAAATTTATCCATCTTTTAATTTGAAAGTAGTTCTGAAGGGCAATACAATATTGTAATACGAAATAATTTTTTTTAATTAATTGCTAATTCATAAAGAAATTAACATATGAAAAACTACATTACGGGTAGCCCGACCGGACCCGCGAATATTTCGACGGGTTTCGGGCCTAAAAGTTATGGTCCGGGCCGATCGGAGCACTACACCCAACTAAATGACGCTGACAGCTTAAAGGGATGCATGCTACAGCATATTCCCCTCATTAGTATTTCTATGTTTTCACATATGTCAATAGTTTGTGTGATTGTCTGCAAACTTGCAATTAGCGTGTTAAACGCTAGTGCACACGTGATAGTCACGATAATTAGTACAAGTGAATTTGTAATTATATAAAAATTGTACACCAGTCCAATTAGCGGCAGGCACGATTGAGACGAGAACATTCCCTCCACCCATGACTACCTAATTTTTTTGTAATACAAATATGATAACACAATGATGATGTCATCCGTAGAAATAATAATGTGTACATTTGTGTGTGAATCTCAACTTCACTTTATTTTCAATGATTTATGTAGATTTGCAGAATCGAAGAAAGAAATTTTCATTTCGATTTCGCTCGTGTTGCTTTTGTCTTTGTGTCCCTATTACAAGAGTATATATTTATTTATAGTTGATGGTGGTTCGTTTCCACACAGTCTTCCACAGAAGCTCACACGCAAGACACAACTCGATTCTACAGGATAAGCACCGAGAACATGAAATAACCTAATGAAATGTTTTTCCCTTCTAAGGTTCTTTTGTTTTCCTCTTCTCTCACTCACTCTCTCTCGCTCTGGCTGTGTAGAGCATAGCGTTCAGAGTTCCTTTGAACCTTGTTAAAGTCAACACGTGCCTCCTTTGCAAGCTTTTCCATTACCCCCTCGCATCCATTTCCTTACATCAACCCTGGGCAAAGAATTCTAGCATGCTAATCACAAAATTTCCCCTGTAGCAACTAATGAGTCGT
Source organism: Plutomurus gul (assembly GCA_019776185.1). Lineage (NCBI taxonomy): Eukaryota > Metazoa > Arthropoda > Collembola > Entomobryomorpha > Tomoceridae > Plutomurus > Plutomurus gul. The sequence goes on along the minus strand of JABASC010001913.1, from coordinate 10,951 downwards.
TGCTGGATTCAGAAAAATATTGAAAGTGAAATAAAAGAGCATTCAATTTAAAATCTCCTTGTTTGTAATTCCAATAGCAATTTGCTGTAGAAATAAAATCTAGGTTAGGAAAAGACAACAGTTGAAAATACAAAGCGAGGAAAACTACATGAAGTAGAGAATGGCCAGGAAATCTCGTATAATACTCTCTTTTATCTTTTATCTGATGCTCTGAGAGCCGCTTCCTACCAATGAGCAGCTACACAAATACTTATCTATACTTCAGATATCCCTTACCTCCACCAACTCTATTTCCTGTCTCAATTTTAGCTCATCTCCGCTCTTCCCCATTCGCCTAGTTTAGTTAACATACATTTTTTCCCATTACTACTTTACTATGTATAGGTATATTGGTATATATTATAGTGCTATGGCATTAGGTCCAGGTAATGGCAGAGTTGTTGCTTATATATGAAAATGTTTATTTGAATGGAGAAGGAACGAAATGAAACGACCAATTGAACATGCATCGCTTTTCACTATTAGTGCACAGAGCAGTCCAACTGAATCAGCTAAGAAACTGCACAGTGAACTTCTCAGCAGCCGCTAAGCCGTCTGTGCTCAGACACAATTCCAGCCTTCGTTTAAACTAGCACAAAAACACTCCAAAATAATGTAACAGTTTCTCGAGGCCAGCGAAACTGGAAGAAGGTAATGAATACGATCGTAGAATTAAAGTAACTTAAAGTAGTTTACTAAGGCTAACGCTGAAATAAACTTAAACAAAGATACACACTGCCAGGGTTTCGAAAATTACAATTACTCGCTATTAGTGTGAAAAATGTGTGGAATTCCTCACGTGGAAGTATATAAAATCCCATTTATCACATTTATCACAGTAATTAATCCCAGTGTGATTATCACAGCCGAAACCCTGGTGAAAGAGTGGATTGGTGGGTGAAAGTTTGGAAAAATGTGAGGATAGAAAATCCCATTTATCACAGCAATTAATCCCAGTGTGATTATCACAGCGGAAACCCTGGTGAAAGAGTGGATTGGTGGGTGAAAGTTTGGACTACATCTCGTCATCGTGTACTCGATTCATTAAGGAAAACGGTGAAAGGCTTCATTCTGCATTGTCATGATGGTCTGAATTCAACTTTAGCTTTGTTTCGATTCCTTCGGTTGAAGGGAAAATGAAAGTGTGCAGGGAGAAAGAGCGTGAGGTGGAGAAAGTGGAGATAGTGAAGCTGCTGGTGTAGAAGGCCTTCAGGGATAAAGCACAAACTGCAAAGTCGTTCATTATCTCCAATGTAGATGCTCGCTTGGGCTGCAAACAATTTCTAATGAAGATGATCAGCGGGACTATTTTCATCGAACTGCTAAGGGACCATTAGCACCACAGCAACTCTGTGCTCAATGTCCTGCACATCTGCCCCCTTTAGAATGCTTAATAGACAGAATTATTGGTTCGAGGCTACAAAGGCAAGTTTACAAACTGTAAGTAAGTACTACAACCGGATCAATGTTATTCTTTCTAAAGATTATTGGCAAAAGGATGAACAATCGGAAGGATAATGAGCGTCTATACAACAAAATCCACCGACGACCCAAATATCTTGGTCCGAGAGAAAAAGTTCAAGATTGAAGATACATTTCTAAAATTCGAAAGATACAAGATACAATGTACAACTTTTATTTTGGTCATTTCTGACCAGTTCTATCTGTAGAATACGTCTTTCAGCTCCTACTTCTTGCCATGTTTTCATAAATTGCAATTTGGGCAGAAGAATTACATTTTGAGTTTGTTAACGATGGTTTAGCCACTTTCTTACATAATTTTGCAAATGGTGATGGAGCACATTTTCCCGCTCTAACACTTTATAGCGTTATACTGGCACCATTTCGAAAGTGGATTCTATTTGTGCACCGCGTGTTCCATTTTGTATGAGTAGGTGAGTAGTGCAGAGCCAGAGAAGAGAGAGCTGTTTCTATGAAAGCGTAATGTGGTCAAATGTAACGAGCACAGTCCGTTAATATTAAAAGCATGACGCAAAGGTTTCCAACATGCACTCCCTTATCGGAAGCCGTAATATTTTCTTTGATGCATATGTAATTTGTAATATGTTTTCATGCAGACTGTGCATATGTACATATTATGTATCTTGGGAGCCACTACTAACTGTTCGGTGGAAAACGTTGCTTGCATTGTCAACAAGAAAGCACATTTTCTAAATTGGTACTTGTCTTGAATAATGCACGTTAATGGAGTTGGCCCGATTATAAAGTTGGGTGGGTTCCTGACCCCACATGAGTGGAGCAGCATGAGAAATATTATGACTGGGGGCGTACACAGCCTATGCCCCCCCCCCCCCCCTGCCCCCCCCCCCCCCCTAAATAAAAAAATTACAAAAGAAGGATATAGAAGAGGTAGATTAATTAACACAGAAAGAATAGAGTGCCCCCACTAAATACATTTTCTGGATACTCGCCTGGAATAGACCAATAGAGAGAAAAGCATTTTGTAATTTTTGTCATTTCAGATGAGAAGGTTGAACGCGGAATTCATATTATTCTAGTTATTAAAAAAATTCCAGACACCACTGGAAACAATAAAAAAAATTGTCTGTCTTCTTTTGGAGTAAGGAAGTTTTATTCGAATTCACATTGAAATACTTAAATTTTTATTCTCATTGTTTTTACCCAAGGCGGTTGCCTAATTCAAAGTAAAAACATTTACGTGCACTAAAATGTATAGAATTTAAGGAACTTTTTACTTTTTATGTAGGCAGACACAGACAAGTTCGTAGTAACTGTCTGCTAGAGTGTTTAATTATTCAAGAGGGCGTTTATTGTACGTCTATGGCTAATGGAACTTATATGAGGGCAAGGGGAAATCGCATACATAGCTTCACGCACATTTACGATAAGCATCCTTGAATTTTAAATTCTCGCTTGACGCGCAACCCCGTAAACATTTAGAAAGGTTCTCTCATACAATATAAAATGCAATGCTTAAGGGAACATTACACGCAGTCAGTCTTACTACGTATCAACTTTCACCATGCCATCTGAGTTACTTACTTGAATTTAGTTGGGAATTTGTCAGCAGACTACTACCAGCCTCTGTAATAATGTGGCTGTGCAATGTAGTAATATATTTAGTGAAAGTGCTGTTTATTTTTAGCTGAACTTTGCACATAAAACTACCTATGCACTTGTGTCTGTGTGTGTGTGTGTGCGGTAATCGAAGAAAGAGATTCAGCTCCACCTCAATCTTTATTGTGAAGAAATATAGATTCTCTTTCGTCTCTGAATTTTTCTCAAGGAATTTCTCCACTCTCTCGCCTGCGTTACACACTGACTACCCCGGTTGCATTAGATTGAATAACGCTGTGCGTCTATAAACGCTCGTCTTTAACTTTCTCTTCTTTCTCTCTGTGCATGTGTACATTCTGTAGACGACTCTGTGTAGGAAATGAAATGCTTACTATGCTCCGTTCATAAGAGACTAAAGATAAGCCGAGCAGTCCCGTGGGAAACAACTTTCTCTTGGATGGGTGGCTTGGTTAGTTCACAGTGGCTATGCTATGTACACATCTACAAACTAGACCATGCATCTCTCTCACTTCCAATTTCACTTTTTCTCTCACTCTCCCCCCATTTCTTGTCTCTGGGAATCTACGATCCTTGTTTTCATTATAAGTATATATGTATATATACATATATATATATATATTCACGTGGTAGTCGTCTTTTTGGTGTGCGAGATATTGCTACAGGAGCACACGCATTCAGGTATAGCTATTTAGATATTCTATTAGAGTGCCAGGCTACAGCTACCCTTTGCTTTTCGAAATCCAAGTTTTTCCGTGTATTTCAAAACTTTCTCCGTGTATTTTTGCACTTTTTATACAGGGAAAAGTCACTTGACAATGTTCATGAATTAGGTTGACAAACTTATGGAATTTGGAAGTAGTGCCTATTCGCTACTTTAAGAATGTAGTGGTGGTGCAGGCTGCCGCTACGTTATGAATGTGTGTCTCTCTTAATCTTGTGTGCTCTGTGCATTACGGGAGAAAGTTGATTCCTGAGGGCCTTCAACACTGTGGATTGTGCGGAGCATGACTGTGAATTGCAATGAGCCTTGGCCTGGCACTTTGTTCTTTCTTGTAGTGAGTGCAGCAGCAGTCAAGGTATCTGCATGGACGCACTGCTTAAAAAGTCGTCTGATTCTACGTAATAACGTACCTACTATTCAACTCAAATGTGTATCACTATGCCTTTGCAATATGTTTGGTCTCGTGTCGTGTCTCGAACAGAGTTCCTATTCGCCCAAATTAGACGAAATGTAGTATTTATATGTTAAAATGCTTATTCGCTCACAGACAGACCTTAATAAGAATCAGGCTACGGGTGAGAAATTCTACCTTCCTCCCACTTTCACCAACACACAGACACACACAGAGAAAACTAGTTTTTTTCTACTTATCAAAGTTCTGACAAGTCTCTGCTACAAATATTAATTTGTACTTTGGTGCTGTTTCTAGTTTACTTCTCATAGCTACATGTGAAATTGATGTTGATCGCTTTCTCAGTCTTCCGCGCTAAGAAAAAATATTACTTTTTCACCAAATGAAGTTACTTTCCACGTAAGCCGTAAAACCTTCAATACATTATACGGCGTGGAAGCCAGCGGGAAATGCTTTCTGTCAAATTTTCTCTGGGAAATTTGTTTTTGCTTTATTTCCCATCTCCTGCCACCCCTACAACCCCATAAATAACAAAAATTCGTTAAAGGGGAGCCTCGGCTGGCTCTTTGCTGTTTTTTCCCCTGCACTTTCACCAAAAACATTAGTGAGCCGTTGCGGCGCCATCGGTAATGGTAATAAAGTAGGAGAAATCTTCGATACGCACTCTGTTATCAACTGTGTACGGTGCTTACGCACCAAAATGATCTATCGCGGTGCAATGCCTAAATTGTGGACACCGAATGTGTCAGGCTGAGAGCAAAAAAGATATCTCCAGCATCAGACGTGCAATAATGCAATGACATTCACGCTTTCCTTATGGACCTAGCAAAAGTACCTTGTATGCAATTCACATACACAAACATATACATACGCACATGTATAGCCATCAATGCTATCATCCCATAATAAGATACTGGTTGTGGAATATTATTCCAGTAATTTGGAAACACCAGCAAAATGATAAGTGTACAGTATAAAGAAAGAAAATAGTAGTCGGTGTGTGCACCCAAGTACATGTACATTGAGGTAGTAAAGTAAAAGTACATCTTAGTAGCGAGTATTAGAGGAGACTTACCAGCGGCCAAGTCGACGACGGCTGGCAGAAGGAGAAGGAAGCCGATGATCGCATTCAGAAGAATAATGGCACTCATAATAAAGAGTAGTGGCAGTGTGTGAGTTCAGTGCTCATTCGCAGCTACTCGAACCATTTCCGTCCTATCTTCTCTCCGCTTTCTCTTTCGGGGAAAACATCTCTAGAAAAAATTACAGAAAAAGAAAGAAGAGCTCCATAAGTATGACATAATAACACTGCGAAATGTATTTATTTAGCCGGTGACGCATTCTCGCCTATGAGAAATCATTAAAATATACACTGCTTTCAAAGCAATTACTTACACTATGAAACTTTTGACTACATTTTATGCACCATTTCATTTCCAGTAATTACACTTTCTCTGCAATATTCATGTGCATTTAGATGGGTAGGCACGTGGTTGGAATTTCTGTGCATCATGCATACAGTCATAAAGACTGCTTGACCCAGGATACTGTGCATATGGAAATATTGGCTAGTTACACATACCACATCAATCTGCATTTTCACAAGTTCTACATTTCTGTCCGTTCTCAGTGTACCGGGAATTGCACAGTTGCATGGTCATGTTCTATAATTTATCGTGTGTACGTGTCTTTTTATTCTTATGTATGTAGTAGATAAAAAGTGGGCTCTTCTTTCTCTGGTTGTGGGGCTCGGCTCCGTGAAAAGGAAAGGCAAATAATATAAATGTTATATGAACATTGTGCAGAGAAAGTCTGCTCAGAATTATATAATGTCTACAAGTATTTAATACAGTGGTTCGGAGTCTCATGCATATATGCATGAATAAATCGATTGAACGCTTCTCGTTTAATGTAAGTACATTAAATCATTTTTACAAGAGCTATTCTTAATTGAGAATTTGCAACATTTCCATAGTACTTAACACGCTGACATTTTTTCTGACTTACTTACTAGTATTATGTATTCCAGAGATGTCCTATAGATTCCACTATAAAAACAAATAAAAGTTAGACGAATGTATTATTCAATATTTTGTAGGTATACGAAGAGAAAGTTAAATTTTCATCAGTTGACTTCTTGGCTGACTTTTCCTCTCATCTTGTCTCCACTTTACTACGACTCGTCATTCATTGTCACTGCAAGACTGAGGGAATGAACCTGCGAGCTGACATTAAACATTCAAACTTTTAACAGTCTTTCCTACTGACGATGATATTTTGAAATGTCTACTTCGCAAACCATTACTAAACAGTAAATGGTTTCCATTGCACTTGGAAAAGAGAGAGTGAGAGAGTATATAATTTACTAGCAGGAGAAAGCAGTTGTTAGTGAACTTTTGAGTATTCCTAGGAAATTATTGAAGCTAAATCAAATTCCATGCAAGATGTTTTAATGTACATACAAGAGCAGAGAGCGAGTTCAACTCTCAGTTGTTGGCTAATACAATGGTTCATAGTTGATAGTGCACGCGCTGTACCGATCAATGCAACTCTGCGTACACAAAGATATATACATAGAAACTGCTAGTCGCTTTATTAAACTAACATATTTATTGTTGGAGCCACCATGTGTAATATACATAGTAGTAAGTAGTGGTAGATAGAAAGCGTTGAAGAGAAAGTTATTCGATGTGAACAGACTCCCATGCGGCATATACTCTCGCCACTCTCTCTCTCTCTCTCGCTCTCCCCATTTAGATCTTGCCCATCAGTTAAATTTAATCATCCACATGAAAGTGCTATTAATCAATCAACAGAGCTGACATCTCATCCCAGCAAGAGTCAAGGGGAAAGCAAAGCTTACATCACAGAACATAATAATAGAATGGTCGAACGAATTATCTATGTAGTATACACTGTGTAAAATATCTTTCCATGCTTTCACCTTAACATATTCCTTAGCCTGGACGAATACCACTATGCATAATAATAATCCGCCCACATTTCCATATTTTTCATGCAAACACGTATTGTTGGTTACTATTTAGCATCTGAAGTAAAATGACAGCCAGTGACATTGCATGCATATTTTAAAAGTAGCTGTTCTCGTTAATTGACTCTCCCAGAAGAAAAGAGAAAGAGAGTAGGACACGGCAGGTCCACCATATACACCTATATCATATAGCAGACTCGAGGAGTTCTGTATTTTCTCATCATCATCTTCAGTGGCTGCTTTTTGCTCGTTCCTTCCCGTCTGCCTTTCTTTTCCTTCGTGCAAATTTACACATTACTAGTATTAGTCATTAGTTGAAGTCAGAAAGCCTTTCCTCTCAGACTCGTCTTCAGTTCAACTGCCTCCTTTGTCTCGCTTTCTCCGTCTCACGTACTACAAGAGGCTCTTCACCTCCTCCTTCTCTCTTTCTCTCTCTCTCTCTTTGTATTCTTTCGTGCTGAACGCAATCAACATACTTTATGCACTAGAAAAGTACGACTGAGAGAAAAAAACTTTAGGAAACATAGCGCCCAAGTATTAGAATTTATTTCCGAAACTGTTATCCCTGTACCGCTCTCTATAGAGGAATGTGATGCGACGATTTTGCTCTCGTGCGGCTTGCCCCACTCCGACACAAGACTGAAAACTATTCAACCAGCCGAGATATAAAATTCCTTTCTCTCATGAACTCAGGATGATGATTGTGGAGAAAGTAAGTAGGGAACGGCTGCTGCTACATAGCACGGGATCTATAGGCTCTGTTTGACCCTCAGACTAGGAATAAAGATAAATAAGCGGACCAGCACAGAAAGAGACTCACTCACAGACTCCCTCCAACTGTTACTCCACAATCCCATACTGTTTTGTATATACTAACTGTATTATTAGTACACACACACAAATACATTACGTAACGCAGAGATGGAGATGGAAAGAGAGAGAGAGTAGTTGCTTTCCTCCTTCATAAGCATTCACTTCTCTCTCTTGACTTCTGCACCAGGACATTTCTGGGACTGTGCAGTACTTTAACCAGGGTTAAATTTTATTAAATCCCATCACAGTGGGATTAAATACTGTGATTAAATATAATGGGATTAATTGGTAGTCCCTATCTTATAACATATAGATGACATTAATCGCACCAAGCGTCTCTGTGATCAAGTTTTAAAAACTGTAATTAATCCCATTGTGATAATCACAGCCGAAACCCTGGTTTTAACCACTTCTCTACAGTTTATATGTATAGGTGTTCACTGTAGTTTACTTTCTCTGTTTGGGAAAGTGGTGGTGGAGATTGAATGTGAAGCTGCAATTGTCATCCATGGCTAAGCAACGGAATGTGCTCTGTGTCGTCGTTCAATTGATTTATACTTATTTTCCGTTTCCGTCCACATCCTACACAACGAAACGTACGATGGAGAGAGAGAGAGAGAGAGAGAGAGAGGGGAATGTATGGCCACCGTAATGCATCGTTGCCCCTATCCCAGTAAGTACAAATATGTACTGTTGTACAGATATTATTATGTACATACTCTCGCCCACAGCTACAGGCAGCACTGATATACTGTGGATTGTGCACTGCCAGGGCACAGAGTTACATTCCCGTTCACCGGGAATCTAACAGCTCCTGGTACATACAAATACAAGAAATATTCTCTCAGCATTGATCCGAACACAATATTTCTTTATATGTACATTTGTGTAGCGGGAGACTGAGACAGAGTCAGTCAGTCTGTGTTTGTGTTAGCATTCATGATTGTGGGGAGCCAACTGTATTTAGAAATGTACAGGGCTGCTGCAATCATCCACTTCCAAAGGAAATAAAATCACTAGAGCTAATATTCTGTGTCCTGCTTATGCGTACTTAGTGATTAACATATTTGTATGAAATGAGGCAATTAACCGTTGGTGACGGCGAGGAATGCATTAGAAGTAATTAAGAAACTTCGCGATCATTTTCTCTTCTTTAGGAGAGATTAAAGTATCAAAAGGGGAAATAATACAAATGACCCTGGACAACTGAGAGAAAGGGGAAGTAATTTAGCTGAAACATTAGAGAACACTGTGAACACACAGTAAACATTAGTTTGCATTGTAGTAGTCCGTATTGCATGCTTTCGCTATCTGCACCAGAAATCCTGTGCACCCGCACCGCCCTGATAACGCCCTGCTACTGTATTCTATAGTACTGTCTTCTGGTCTGGAGGAGAGAGAAGTGAAAGTAAAGGAATGAAATGAATTCAGTTGATGTCGAATGGCCTCATAGTAGTTACTGTGTAATATCAGTCATTCAACTCACAACAACCATTCAGTGGTAACACACATTGCATAAGGCTGTAGGGCGGACGGCATGAGAAAATGTACACACAAGATGTTCAACGAACTCACAGAACAGTTGCTTGCACGCTGATGCAATAGGAACAAAGAATGGTATGGAATGGTGGAGAATGAGAATGAAGGGATGGGATTCGGTTCAATTTCACTGTGTGCAAGAGTAAGTCGTGTTGCACAGTGCATGACTTTGTAAACTTGTACGCGAGAGAGAGAGTTGCTGATGGCAATTGCAAGACAATGGTGAGCAGAAGACAAACGAAAGAGTCGTTTCATATGGAGATGAGATGGTACTCGGTGACACAAGAATCACTGTCTAAGTAAGTAGTCGGGCTACAGCATAAAATATCACTGTTTCTTTATTCAATGCTCATTTACTTGCTTTTAATTACCAAATCTCTCAGAAATATTTACATAATACCCACATACCTCTCGGTGACAGTGATTCTCTACAGTGTTTTGTTTTGACCGGTTTTTATGGTCGAAATGATTCATTTTGGTCGTTATGGCAGAAATGTAAGTAGTATAATATGAAAGAGTTTCTTTGGTTTTTCGACATAAAATTTCCGTGTACGACAAAATAATTGTAATCGGAATGGAATGACGCACAGTTTCTAATTTCGACCAATTTTGACCAGGTCAAATTGGTAAAAACGGCAAAAACGAATGGGTTGTTGAAGCAAACACGAATCACTGGGATCCTCAATGCAGCATAAGATCTGAAGATGGTTTGCACTATGCAAGAGTATGTATAAGTACTTGTAATATTTATTTCTGTGTTATTTGGGATGTTGGTAGAATGATGCAACCAGTGTAAGCTCCGTGATGCTGTTTTCTCGGATTATGTGTCTGTTTTGTGCATGTACTGTGGGAATAGTGGGGTAGACATTGCGCACGTACTTTGATAAAACATTTACAGATTTCTTGGGCACATTTGCATATTTGCTTTATTGCAACATAGCACGTGCAGAAACAATGCTGAGCTTGAGTAAGCAAAGCAGAGAGAAAGGAGACTCTCGCCAAGCGGCAAAACACACTTCCGACAAAAGTAAATCCAATGTTTTCCAAAGTGAAATGTATTTATTTCGTAGGAACCCGTTTTGACGGTGTTTGCTCTCGCGCCGCCTTCAGCAACAGCAGTCCAGTTATTAAAAATGCAATCCGTTACGGTTGGAATGCATTAAAGTTAAAATGCCTTCAGGTAGAATTATATGGTAACATTTTGTAACCCGCTGACTAACGTACAAATGGGAAAATGTACTTTCACTTTGGATTTTGTCCACCGTGACGGAACAGGAAAATATGTCGTGTAGCCATCAATTTAGTATTAATAAAGTTTAATGTGTTTTGTAATTATTTATTGGCCTACAATTCGAATATTTAAATAAGTATATCT
>JABASC010001912.1:0-20334 GCA_019776185.1 Plutomurus gul | reverse complement strand
ACCCTAAAAATCGCTTTTGACGATAAAAATCAAGGGCTATGGGAGTTACTGAAAATGGGTGTTGTAATTGGATGTGGTGGGATACGCGTCTCATGTCACATTTTTCATAACTGAGAACTGTTGTTTATAGTAAACATTGACAGTCGAGTTGGAGCTGTAGGATTTCTCCCGAGACTTTTATATACCCTTCTACCAATGGGTCTAATTCGGGTGGATAATGAAACTGGGGAGCCTCTAAGAGATCCAAAGACAGGACTTGTCATCAGATGCAAACCGAATGAATTTGGTGAACTTGTTGGGAAAATTATTGAAAATCATCCAACCCGAGATTTTCATGGATATGGATATGAAGATGCAAAATCAAAGGCCAATAAAATTCTTGCTGATGTGTTCAGCAAGGGTGATTCATGGTTTAGATCAGGTACTCACTTGATTTTTGAAATGATGCTCTCTACCCATCCTCAATACTAACTTAAGCTCTTCCTAACTATAGTTGTTTTCACATTAGTGCAAATTGTAAATTTGTTGTATAAAAAATTAGCAAATGTTTTGTCACAAAAGTATTTTATGTACTATGTATTTAGGTGACATTTTAGTGATGGATGAGTTCGGCTACTTTTACTTCAAAGATAGAACGGGAGACACTTTCAGGTTATTGACAAATGCTTGATTGTTGAAAGAACCTTCTCTTGGCTCTCCAATTTTAGGCATATCATTAAGGATTATGAACACATTGTATTTAGATGGAAAGGTGAGAATGTATCAACAGCCGAAGTCGAATCTGTTATCAGCAACATATGCGGACTAAAGGATGCTGTGGTGTATGGAGTAGTCGTAACTGGGTCAGAAGGTCGCGCTGGAATGCTTGCAATTGCTGACCCCGAGGGTTCTCTGAACTTGGACAGTCTGCAGACAGGAATATCAAAGTCTTTACCAACGTATGCAAGACCTCTTTTCTTACGGATCTTGAAAAGCATCGAACTAACGGGTGAGCAAACAAACTTATTTTTTTTGGGTGATAATTGATTAAAAATGTAAGTGGATCAGGGTTTTATTTATCTAAAAAATACCTCCTTACTTATAAATTATATGCTTGTATTAGAGAAGCGTTACTTATAAAAGCATTCACTTACACAAACTGTGTCAGTATAAACAATGAATAAGCAATTAGTTTCTTAGAATATATTGAGTTCGCACTTTTACCACATAAATATTAATCTCGTCTTGACAGGAACGTATAAAATGAAGAAGCTGGACCTTCAAAAGGAAGGCTATGACGTGAATCAAGTAAAGGAACCACTGTACTTGTTGCAAGGGGGCAAATACGTACAGTTGGACCTGGCTCTTTACAAACAATTGATATCAGGGAGCATCAGATTGTAATGTATGTCAGTATTTCTGTAACTAATAAATATGGCACTCTTTTTACTTATCACAAATAAATCTTCCCAGATATCACAGCGGCTGTGAATTTGCATAATGTGCTTATGTTTTCTTGTTGATTTTCACGTTCTAATATCCTACACACATGCCTATTTATAGGAGTTGGCAAACATTGAGCACTTAAGATTATACTGTGCGGCACACATAGGGCAAACGATGTTTATTTCCTAGTGTGGTAAAATGCATTGTAAGCGTTTTTTAGATGTACTTATGTACATATACGTGTATAATGTGGTAAGGTGGTCTCCAGTCTACACCTGTAATGTACTTTTAGTTGTAAGTGCTCGTTTACTCGTATAAATTATAATTAAGGTGTACATAAGTTAGGTTTCATGAAAATACTAAATTATAGTAAAAAATTGCATCTTTACTGAGTAAATGTTGCATATATAAATAACCAAATTTAAAGATTGCCTTTAAGGAGCTGCCGAAATTTTGCAGAGACAACATCTCCGTATACAAAGTATGATGGATTTTATTGGCAGCGTTAGATCTCCGTGGTAGTACAGAGAGAGTAACGTAAGAATCAGATAGACATAAATAATTGTGACCCTGACAGATAACCAAGAATAAGATTCAAGATCATTTACATAACGAATTAGACTTGATATAACTATCCCGGGTCTAGGCCAAGAGCTAAAACCAACTACAAATGCATGAGTCATTGCCAAAAAGACTACGAAAGCACGAAGGTTTCCTTTTCGATGTACGACTCACAATCACAATGCTTATGTACATCACTATATTTGTTTGGCTGTGCAAAGCATGTCCCGAGCATTCCAAACTGAAGTAAAATTCGGGAGAGACATTTTGTCTTTAAATAACCTGTTAAGGTACGTACGTAATGGTAATTGTTGAGACAATGCCATCCCCTGTTGTTGCTGAAAAAAGATTTTTTCACGTTTCAGCCATTTCATCACCTCCAAGATCAGATTCGTTAAACACTGCGGATCCAGCGCGGGGGTTAGGGGTTCATCCTCCTGGAAATTTTGCTAAGCACCAGATATAATTCCATTTTTGCCAAAAACGCAAAAAATTTTGCCAATAAATATAATAAAACCATTATATCTCGCAGTAGGCTTGCTCATTAATTTCATCATCATAATTATTTCATAAATATGGGTAAAGTTCACATTAAAATTCAATGCAATCTGAAATTTCAATTCTCAAAAAGTTGTGTATAAACTCTTTATTATAACACAACTTTCAGTTTATATCGATTAATTTAATTTTAGATCGGACACAAAAACGGTTGGTGTTATTTGTACTAAAAATGCCATTAGGGTGTTAATAAATTGCGTAACGCAAAAATCTTCGTTTTCAAACTCCCTTCCCCCACGTAACGCAAAAAGGTGAGTTTACGTCGTAAATCAACTCTCAGACCAGACCCCCAGAGCGTTACTTACTGTATGAATTTTAGCCCTTACTGTTAAAAGTGAGCGTCAAACAAGGGTAAGCAAACCGAATAAACACGAGTTCTTGTGTGGAGCCAGGGGTGGTGCAACGGTGTTGTCTGTTATATGTTCGTACGTCCGTACGCACTCTACAGATTAAGATAGATGTCTAAAACTACCACGCAAACTCTTATGGGCAAAACTAAGGCTAGTAAGTTCGTATACCAGCATGATGGTCAACAAAAAAATTGACAAAATTCCCGTCTATACTCAGATCGTTCATATTTTTCAAAAAATAAGGCCTAAAATCTTCTAAAAGTAAAAACTGTTGACGGATGTCAAATTCTTATGTCTTAAAATAATGCAATTCGTGTGCACGAAGTATATACATAAAAGGCAATCCAACTGCAAATGGTTCATGTTCATACAACGTTCATAAAAGCTAAAATATAATTTTAGCCAAAATGAGTTGGAATAAATGTTGAAAATTAACAAAAGTTGCTCTAAAAATTAAGTTTGAGTGTGTAGACCCATAAAATCGTGCAAACCAGCAACTGAGTTACTTGTAGTTGTGGGTAGTGTAGTGCTTCAACAAATTTTAATTTTTCGAAAGTTTTAGGCCAACAATTGAGACAAAAATGAGCCGAAATATACTAAAATTGCATTAAAAATATAATTTTTCTGAGTTAGTACGTAAAACTTTCGGAACAGGCTACTAGAAGTTGCTGGTTGTCTTGCGTCCATGAACAAAATTCATTCTTTCGAACATTTTGTCCGTAAATTGGTACAAAAATGTTTTAAAATTTAGAGAATGACACTATGGAGGTTCCGTGGGACTGCTTTTATTTAGGACTGTATGTAGTTTTTTAAAGTTTACTCTGTTGAATAAGTCTATATTAATTTTAAAATATCATAAAATTCGAATTTTGAGAGTAGCAACCTTTTTACATTGATCAGATGAATGAAGAACAAGAATGCATGCAGTGTGTAGTGTAATTAGGTTCTCCGTAGTATTCGACTTACCCCTACAACATTGAGGTAGTATTGTATACAGGTATCACGACAAACAGCTCACAGCTCACAGACATATGTCTGTTGTTTCATGTCGCTATGTGATATGCACAACAACATACACACACTTCGCGATCACATGCGTTACACTGTACACGATTTGAGCTATAAGAGACTTAAGCAACCGCGATGCATTTGTATTCTAATTGCTTACGCAGTCAGAGCAACATTCAATTCTGTCTCTGCTTACTTCAAACGCAAATTGTCAAGTGCGAATTTTAGCTAAGAAAAGCGGAGAGTTTCCAGTTGCCAGCTAGTACCAGTACCTTCAATGACATTGTTACTGTGTTAGTGAATTATTCCATCACATTTTGAACGAGTGATTGCATTTATAGTTTATAGTTCAATCAATTGAAATTTGTTTGTGTTCGTTGTGAAGATTGCTGCACAGTGCACAGTCAACCAAAACATTAGCTTTGCGCATGGTCATTGGGTTGGAAATACAAATTACTTAAACTTATATAATTTTATAAACCTTGCAATTCTAGCAAAACACAACCGTGATATTTGTTTAAGAAATTCACAGCAGTTGTGAAGTGTTTAGCGTCGAAAAATGCTGGCGTTCCCTATTTTCTAATAAGTTGATTCTCATCATCTCTGTCACTGGTGACTATCCGGGTCGTTGTCACTGTCACGCTGTGATTGACACATTGAGGTAATACCGGCAAGATGAAATTTTGCAAATTACATCCAAAATTAACACTCAATAAAATCTGAATAACACAGCCACAGCATTAGTTTTGATAACTTTATCAAAATTAGTGTACGCAGTTTTATTCAGATATTATTAGAGTCTGTCTAATCTAATCAGGTATATTGAATATTGAATTGTGTAATCACATTCAATAAATACATAATACAAATGAACAACAGATTTTCTGTTGTATGTTTTAAAGGTACGAAAATTCAAGTAATTATTTTAAAGGAGTATGCCAATTTCGTCAATACTATCACCTAATTTCAAATTATATATTTCGTAAAATTAGGAACATGCACACATTACAAGGTTCTTGTACATATATTGCCAATTGTGCAAGTATTCTTTGAATTCTTAACGTCTTTTGTCATTTGAAGTGTATGTAATACAAAAACCAAGTGAAATTCCACAGATGACTGACGCATTTGAACATTCAGACAATTTTGTGACGTACTTATTTGTATGACAAAATTAGTAATTTACTGCAGTAAGCTTTATTGTTTACATAAACTGGACAGTGTCAGGAAACCAGATGTTCTATATTAGAACTCAAACTGGCTAACGTCGTAAATTGGGCTTAAAAAGCAATGTTGATTATTGTATTGTATTGTAATCGTGTTGAGGTGTGGTTATTGTGATGTGACTGAGGACTGTGACTGCGAGTGGCCTTGTCGTTCTCCTTATGTAGAGTATTAAAGGTGTCACTATGTGTTATATCATATTTTTACACAAAATACACTTTTACTACGCCAAAGAGCAACCATATAATACATACCAGCAGCGCAGCGACTTGTCGAGCAACAACCAAAATGCTTCTTACTGTGCTTATATGTATATTAGAAAGGAATTTCATGAGATGAATACTGACTCTCAATCTCAATTACTATATTTTGTCTGTAGTCTGCATGTCTAAATCCTTTTATGTATGTAGAGTTGCTGCAAGTTGCTTAGTTGTTCCACCCACACACACTTCTTTGTTTAACATCTCTATAACAGAATTACGTTGCGTTAGGGGTAAGACCAAAACAACGCCACGCTTAAAGAACAGTAATTCACATTGAACAGATTCTGCAATCAGCAGGCAACGTAACAATGTGCTAACGTAACTTCTCCTTTCATAATTTCGTATTTCCTATTGCCAAACATGTGAGAACATTGTGTTTATATTAAATCAAGATTATATATGACGAGCTGGCTAAATAACATTGAAATTGTCTTAGCTATTAATATTGACCACTGTCTTTCAATAGTACAGCGTCATTACTTGCAGTTCTCGTACCAATACAATACACGTATTAATTAAACTTACCTAGTTTGCTTACTTTCTATATGCACCTTTACTTTAGGAAAAGAAGGCAGCGTAGGATACACTAAGCAATACATACTTATGCATAATACATAATTATTTTGCAAAAAGATGTGAGATTCAAATAGAATCGTAGTAATCAACATATAATATTATGTGGTAGGTAATCTTTAATTATTAGCTGAAGCTGAACAAATTACAACGAAAAAAACCAGTTAAAAAGTTCTCACGCTTATTGCATTATATATTTTTTACCCTTAAATTTTTTACAATTTTATTTATTTGAAAATAACGCAAATTGTTTGAAAATGAGCATTTGGTGGGAAGCAGCGAGGAAACTTGAAACTTGATACGGATCTTTGTATAACCCTTTATAGGGGGTAAACCCGGACATTCACTACGAGTTAATTTTTTATTAAGTTTCATGGATACACGTTTTGGTTGTACTTTAATATACCTGATAAAACAGCTCTGGAAAAACCGGATAGGAATTCATATTATTGTTACCCACGCTCAGGTTTTTCATTTTATTTTTCATTATGGTGTCATCATTCAACTTGGACTTCAACTGGAGTTTTAAGTTCAAAACACTTTTTAGGGGACCCGGGGACCTCGTTGCTGCCCGTCCCATCCCCAACCATTGCCTTACATTGACCCTGGAGTTTTATATTCAAACTCCAATTCAGATCTAAAAGTATTTTGAACATAAACCTGCAGTTCAGCCGTATGTATGATTCATATTTTGGTTTAAATATGTGAAATGGTTTTATATTTCATAGTGATGGTCAGCACTTCTCACGTAATTCCTATTTGTGCTTGAACATGTAAGCAAATAGAACAAAGAAATATTGAGTTTCTAGTAACTGACCAGCTACTTGTTGTTCTCTTTCTCACGTATTAATCAGTGTAATGGTACTGTAGTACGTCCGCCCAGAGAGAAGTTTGCCCGTAAGAAATGAGAAATTTGTCCCAGGCACAAAAAAACGGTTGTTAGCTTTGTACGATGGTACTATAACATTAGAGGGCAATGTTTCTTCAGATGTTTTAGATAAAATATCACCGCATTTTGTCTATTGTAAGGTGATATTTTGTATAGTTTCGCTCACTTTGTGTGCTACAATTCATTTAGATTATTACTTTGATAGAATCATAAAATATTTGTGTACGTTAGTAGATGAAATGTCTAAAATGAAGGGTAAATTAAATATCTGTTGTGTGTATTTGTATGTGTATACTTCCGGAAAAGTGTGTTGTTAGTGACCGTTAATAACTGCGCAGTTGAGACTTGAGAGCCCAGGTATTATTATTGAGAACGGATGTGCTATAAAACGGCTAATTCTATGCTGTCTATCGGTTTGAGCTTAAGATGTTGCGAGTGTATCTCACTTTAAATGCTAGTTTTCAAGCTGTGATAGGTCAGTGTAGTACAATCCGATACAACAATCGAATTGTGTCTGGTCAGGTCGAACAGTTTCTTCTTGGCATTGGCCATTTGAAGTTGTTCAAAGTTTCTTTACAACTTTTACTCGGCGTAAACAGATAATTTGTTATTGCTATTTACCACAAGCATGAATATCTTGAACGCAATTACATAGAAGATGTGATGATACTGCACGAGACTACTTTTCATTCCAGTTCTTGCACAAATTCACCAATCACATGAATTCATGAACAAAAGTGCGAGATATAACTTATACCATTTAACAGTGCAAAGTAGAGAATAGGACAACAATGCCTAGATCCTCACAAGAGAACTGAATACAAAATTCTCACGAGACCAGTTGAATGATGCCCTTTTGTTGTTGTGCATTGCTCTGCGATCTACCAAGTTCTTCTGTGCACAGGAGGGTTGTGCTGAATGAGTTGTGATTCTTGATTTGAATTGCCAATGGACGTGGAATTGTATAAATTCTGTTATGCTTTAAATGTAAACTGTGCAGAATACCAGTCGTGCCTTTAGAAATTGCGGAAGATAGTGTGATTAGGTATCGTGCTAAAGGATGTTGTTAGCTTCGCGTACTAATGTGCACATGACATGTGTGCAAGGGATTTTTTTTAACCCATCCTACAGCTCTCCCATTGTAGCATTCTGCACTATTCAATGTAATGTTAATCCGTGTGGTACGATAACAGCAGTTTCCTACTTTTCTCCTACCATTCGCTTGCCATTTGTTTATAATACAGAATTGGAATGACTAGTGGAGTGCATGTAGTAAATAGTAATTGCACTTGGAAAATTAACTATATCTCAGTATCTACTCAGACTGTCTGTCTGTATGTTTGCTTCTTTGTTCTCCCTATATTTTCCACGATAAGTGCAGACTGTCATTGCATTGAGGTCAACGATTTTGTTTGTACCGTATACATTTGCCTGAAGTAAGTTTTAACTTTTGCCCTTTGAATCATTCTAGCAGTTTTTGCTATAGTTCTTATGCAGTGAATACAGCGCACTTAAGTGAATACTTCAATGGTTTGCGAATATTTAGATTTGTGTATTTGTAGTTGGCTCTGACGGTACGGACGCACATCATTTTCAATATTGGGTATGAATTACAGATCTAACAGGGCAAAAATTTCTCTAATCTTTCTCACCAAGAGTGTATCAAGATTAGTCGTGAGAATGTGTTGCCTATTTTGACTAGGGCTGGCCAAATCGATTGTATTCATATTGTGGAAAGTAAGTTTGGTTTTCACCTTGTTTGCTCACGTATTTATAGAAAATATTTACACACAAGCACAGCAGACTTGATACACGTGTGTACAAGGAAAGCGTAACAGTCAAACGTGTATACGTGCTCATACATACATAAGGATTAAATTATTTATTTTTAATGGTTGAGCCCGTAGTGGTTCCTACTCTGTCCGTCAGCAAGACGAATAACATGAAATAGTTAAATTACGGGATTTTTAAATAATTTACATTTACAAATTTTGTTCAAACCGTGTATTCGTTGTATTATGTATGTAGTATAAGAACAACTTGTTTGAATTCAAAAGTTGAACCTAAACCTACTTATAGGGTGAATTTTTATTGTTTAGAATTTTACCGTTAACACAGCCTTCCATGATGCTATTGATTTCTGGTGACCGAAATTTTTGTTTGTATTATACAATATAGGATATGGCTAACTCAAATTTTTGCCCAATCTATATATTTGTGTGTACGGAACAGCTATGTACACTCTGTGGTCTATTTAGAATATAATGTCCACATGTTCATAGTAGATCAGCAAACTGTTTTATCACAGCCTGAGTAAAATATCGTTTACTAATAGTTGTGGCATTTGGCATTATTTGTGATGTGGCAGAATTGTAGAAGTTCTACAAAAGCCGTTGACCTACTCGAGAACTTGCCTGCTGTTCGTTGTTCGATCTGTATTTTCTTATTCAAAACACGCATTTCCCTTGAGGGGTCTTTTCTTTTACAAAGCTCAACTTGTAAGAAAAGTGTACAGAGTAGAATGAAAAAATGCGCATTTGACATGACTTCTTGTTAGGTTCACACTGTGGACTCATTGCCACTCATTGCATATGGATCATGTTACATTAGGTTCTCAGGTACAGTTAAGCTAAAGCAAATCAGTTTGTGTACTTTAGTAGGCGTCCTGTGGAATGCGTAACAATAATAAAGCATAGTATATAAAATGGAAATATAGTGGTAATGGGAATGTTCCTTTTTGTTTTACCCAAACATTGTAATCACTAGATCAATATAATTTGTAAGTAATCTCCACTTATAGTGTTATTGACGCAAGAATAATATCAGTAACTACTGCTAGTACTTATTTTTCCTTGGCCAATTAGAAATGTATGCAGGCACAATGCACAACCAATTAACAAAAAAATGTGTCTGAATTAATAATTAATTATCATTGATCACAGCCTTCGCAGCCAGTGCATGCATGAACTTGTGCATCAATGGTACAACTACCAAATCTAAGTATATGTATTCATGTGCAAATTACACAAGTGTACGCTCTGACCTTGTAAAAGTAGCTTAATGTCTGTGATACGTATACAATGATGCAATTAAAGTCAGTGTTAGTCATGCATCCAGGGGAATGCACTTTCGAACAATGACGGTTTATCGTCTTTAAATTTAAAGTGGGATGTGCAATCCTTCCTAACTAGCTAATTGTAACAAAACTTGTATTTACAATGTACATCTAATCTTTCTGTGGTATTAGGAGATGTTTTTCATTTTTGTTCCATGAGGGTATACCTAACAATAAGTAAGAATATGCTTCTGTTGTTGCCTCTGCTGCTTGCGTCAACAAACTGCTCAGTGTTTATTATTTCAACTGAGAGAAATTTTCCCATAGACGCCTTCTTATCAGTTTTAGTGATTCATCGTTGTTGTGTCTCTTAGTGTCTGCTTGACACTAGGGTGCCTGCTGTAAATAACTGCAAGCTATACTACTTTAAATGTGCTGGTGTAGAGTTTCCTATATCGAGACCACTGTTTATAATTTCGAATGTTTATGTTTAAGAAAAGCTTTCACATGATATTTTTCTGGTGTAATGTGCATTTAGTAATATTACCCGGCACTTCCAAGAATTCAGGATGAATCACTTGAAGTTAAAACTTGTTTTATCAATTTACACACGATCGTTGTGAAATCAGTGTGAGAATGATGTGCGCACTCCTATAAACGTCTGAGTTGGAATGAAAAGTATCTCCAGAAATAAAGTACAATTCCAGGAAAATTAAAATTTTGTGTCATACAATTTTTTTAAATGATTAAGATGCTGATTCACGGGTTGTGTACTAAAGAACAGTGGCGTAGCCTCACATTTCTCTTGGGGAAGGCTTAACTGCGCAAAATTAAATATTTCGGTATCAATTGCATATTTCGGACGTGAGGCCGAAAACTTTTCAAAAAGAATTAATTAGTATACATTTTAACGGTATTTTACGTGTCTGGTTCATTATCCAATGCCAAAAAGGGCAATGAAAAAGTACAGATCCATCATCCAAAAGAGTCGTAGCCAGAACAAAGCCCATTCAATTGAATGTGCAGACCGTTACCTCCTAACCGAGTGCCTATATCAAGCGACAATGCATGTATACGAAAATTGAATTGGCACTTGAATATCTATTAATACTCCCTGTCGCTTGATATGACAGAGGGACTTTAGGAACGGTCCTATGGCACGGTCTAACATGAACTTCATACGTTCAACGATTGTTCCTATCGTGATTTGGCCACGTAATTTAGTTTTAACTAGACAGTAGAACTCCTTTTAGTGGCTTGAAAAGAGCCCCATGTACCCTACCTAACGATTTATAGTGAAGAATTTATCTTCGCGCAGTTAGTTGCATGATTCATACTATGTATAAATCTACAAGTTTATCGAGTTATGTGTGTTCACTGGAATATACCCTGGAGAAACTGGAGATAGAATTGGAAAATGGTTCTTAGTATTATTGTTATCCTACTTACACCGCTTAAAGCGTCAGAAGCATATCTACAAGGTCGTACTATGTATGTATATCCGGCTTTGAGTGAAGTCTTAAGGTGGTCCAATCCTCTCAATTTAAGGGCCTTGATTTTTAAATATTTTGTCCAACTAACTAAGTATATAAGTACATTACGAATTGACATAGATGAAATGAAATCACATGGTACGGTGAGCACGTACACAATTGAGCAAGTCAGTATTGTACTATTTAAATCGTTAGAGCTTTGAGCCACCGAGTCACATTTGCCATGAGAGAGGAGTGGAGCCCCCTCCTTGTCTGAATGCATGTGTGAGCCTCAATTCATAATTTATGAATTTTTGGTCATGATGATTTCATAACAGATATACTTGAGTCGAGTGCCAAAGTTATTGCAGCCTTCTTAATACACACTTCGGAGCAATTAACTTGAAATTTGCATTGGCAGTACCTAAGCGGTACGATATCATTAAAAATTCTCCCTAGTAAATACACGTTGATACGTATACCTTTTGCAATATTTCTGTGACTACAAAAAAAGAGTAGGAAACTACCGATATAATAAATTTTTGGTAACAACGGAATTGCCACCACATGTTGTGTTATCAAGCAGTTCCATAGAATAAATAAAATGCATGTTTATAGTTATCATAAATTATTATGATAAACTTTCCTATTATTAAATAGGAAAGTAGGTGGTAACCCAAAATTCAGTCAAATAAACACACACATATATGCATATAAAAACATCAAAGTGCAACTTTGCCATTCTTTATTGTGCAATAATACAACAGATTTTTATAATGCGAACGGTAAGTTACACAAACGTGTGTGTGTGTATCGCATCGGTTTGAAGCATAAAAATGTGAGCAAATGTGTACAAATATTAGGTCAGTTATCTACAAAATAAGGAAGATATTACATTTATTTTATTTTGTGTCACACATTGGACCTAAACCACGGGTCTCGACAACGTGTCGCCGACAAGACCGTGTGAGACCACATGTAGCATTTGATGATGTACACTCCGTCTTACGATTATTCTAACGGCCGGTGGATTGCGAGCCGACCTCTGGTACGATTTGTACTAGAGCATTATAATACATATAGTAAGAAAAGCTGGTACGTATTATAGTTTCATGTGTATCTAGTGTGCAATCGCGATTCAGAGCAGTTTAACTACTTCACTAACGTGACTGACTGAACCTTACGATCTATGAAACTAAAGCAAATGTATGGTATCAAGATAATGCACTAGTGACTAGTGGCTAGAACTGCACTTCCCTAGACAGGTATAGTATGTAGTAGTAGTAGTGGAGAGCAAGTAGACCATACCATAAAGCTAGCTAAAGTTCTGCTAGCTCCTGCTTGTATTTTTTGTGTATATACTTTAAATGCTCTTCTACATTAATGTGGTGTACCCAAAGGAATATTTTACACGCTTTGGGCTTAGTTATTGTTCTCTAGAAGAGATTTTACGCTTGGACTAAAGTACCGTTTTCTGATACACGAATTCTCATATAGTTACGAGTTACGTACAATGTTCTGTAACGATTCAAGATTTTCATAGAGTGATTTTCTGGGATTTCTAGAGTGCATAGACTGATTTGAGCCACTGAGCGTAGACGAAGCGGACATTCCCCTGTAGACAGATCAAGAAAAATAAGCATTTTGTAAGTTTCCTAGAAAATTGAAGAAGGAACTCATCATCAATAGGACTTTTAGTCAAAATTGAAGAACGAAAACCAAGATATTGTGCATCAAAATAACAACTTAATCATCAATGATACAATTGGTGTAGAGGAAGTTCATCCGTCTCTATGAAAATTTGTTAATCCTCTAATCGAAGATGGTCCTTCGTAAGGTTCAAAAGTGCGAGTGCGAGCCTGGGTGCTCTTCCTGTGACGAATGTCTACGCAGAGAATGTAAGTTTGTTTAAATCTGTGCCTGTCACTATGAATTATAAATTAATAATTATTTCAGGTTGAGCGAGCAGAGTAATTTCCCACTTTACATGGATTGCTGTATGGGAAATTATTGTAATATCATGTGATTATTTTATGCTGTTTTTGTATAGCGTCGAAATTGGGGCACGTATTTTCTCAGCACAAAAAAAGAAAAGGTTGAGCATTTCATGTCAGTAATTTGTGAAGCCGTACAACATTCGTTTAATAATAATCAGTGTAATGTCCCTAATGCAAAGGAACAGTAACTAACAATAGAGATATTGCCTTATGTTAATTGGAGCATTTACAAAAGTGTACATCATGTACATTCAGATTTTTTTTTCTCCCAGTCCCACATGCATTTCTCAAGATGCTTGCTGAGAAAAATAAGTTGTAAATATTTTTACATTCTGGAATGTGAATTAGATCGCTAGATGTGATATCGAATTATGTATTTGTCGAAGCCAATACAATCCTTTCTGTTTTATTTTTAGTTTTTGAATGGAACTGGGATAAGAGCTTTGCTGAGTCGACGACCGTTTTTAAGAACAACGACCGAGAAATTCTTTTTAATCCAGGGTTCAGTGTGGGAACGGTGGCGGTGAGAGGAACTATTCCTTTGCGCCAAGGCTATCATCACTACTGGGAAATCGAAATGAATACAGAGGTTTACGGAACGGATATGGTGAGTCCAATAATTGGTGCAGAGGATGCATCTGTTTTTCTTATCAACGATTCATTTTGTTTTTCTTCATTTCCGGGGGTCATCTTAATGTGACCTGCGTTTTTCTGTAAACGCCCCATATATTTTTTTCCTTATTGCCGTGCCCTTTATTTGCATTTACATAGTTTATATGAGATTATTAACTCGTATGCCGTGAATTGATGACTCATGCATTGCTACTTGTTTTGCAGATGATTGGAGTTGGGACTGAAAAAACTGACTTGAAACAATTCACTCATAATTTCGTGAGTTTAATTGGACTCGACGAACACTCGTGGGGATTGTCTTATATGGGAGAATCTCATCATTTAGGAGAAACGCATCGCTACACGAAAGCATTCGGACAGCACACTGTTATTGGCGTGCATTTGGATTTGTGGGCCGGAACTTTAGAATTCTATGTCAACCGCAAACCACAGGGTGCGTTTACATCACAATAATGGAAATCCATTTATAGTTCCTCTGCTTGAACATTTCTACAAAGTCTCATACATGTTTCTGCTAATTTCAGGCATAGCGTTCAAAGGATTAAACAACAAGATATTGTATCCGATGATCTCAAGCACAGCGGCTCGATCAGGAATGAATTTAATATTTTGCAGATCCTACCCACCGTCTCTTCAGCTTCATACTATTCTTTCACTTGGTCGCCATATGCAACTGCCAGACAATACCTCTTTGTTTAAAGTTTTGGCTTTGCCTCCTGGATTGAAAATGTGGATGAAGAATAATTACTGGTGGATTGTGTCCAACAAAGAAGAAAGGAAATCGGACGATGATGCTGGGAGCAAAACCATGCAAGAGAATTCAAAGATGCCTAGTCAAAAGCCTTTATCCCCTCGTAAAAAGCAAAAGGTTGAAGGAACAACCGTAAACGAGGATGCATCGGGTGATGGTGCGGCTACTTCCTCCACTTCTACGGAAACTGGGAGGAGCCTACTTGGAAAGGACGATAAAGTCAATAGTCCTGCTTCTAGTTCATCCTCTGCCGGACCGGGACCCTCAAGTCAAGCTGCATCCTACAGTGGAAGGGTGCTTCGAAGTAAATCTGCTGCGGCGGCCATGGCTGCAATTAATAGAGCAGGTGAAAATACCGACGAAAAGAACACATCCCCTGGAGAACCTGGTCCTGGAAATAAGCGAATGTGTCTGCGTTCCTCTGTGAAGAAAAAGTAAACGATGTGAAACAACGAATTTCTGTGAACCGAATAAAATTATAAAGAATTTACCGAACCAAAATCCATGCACATAAAATACTATTATTGCTAGTGTTAATACTTAAGATATATAAAGGTTGTACTGATGTAATCCAACCGCTTGTTGTTGAAGCGCAGTTAGTCATGTGTCAATTTTTCTAGTGGAAATTAAATAATTATTATATAGTAACGTTATTTGAGACTGCTCACTCCTTCTTTCAATTTTGTAGATCATTGTAGATGACGGAGAGTTAGGATAAGTTCTAATGCAATACAAATTTTTCAATTGTCATCGGATCAAACAGAGATTTATGATGATCTTATTATATTTACTGTATAATATGTTATTGTAATCTGAATTAAACTATCCGTGTTTAGTTAAATCTGTGGTTTTGCACATTTTCCCGTTTGAAACTCGAGGAAAGGAAATCAAATATCTTTGAATACAGTAAAATTGTAGGGCACACGACACAGGAAGTAAGACAATTAAAATATTATCGTGCTATAGATTGTGCATCACTCAAAGTTGGCAATGAAAAAGCTACTTAGGTATGTTAGTTCCACAGTTTTTTTTCCTGAGGAGTTGAGGAGTCAATGACATGTGTCAGTCTCCTTTCTGTTGTTACAATAAGTGCTGTGCAGAACACACCATCAAAATGTTGATCTTGCTGGTATTATAGTTGCGTTGTAATATTCATGTTGCCATTTATCCGTTGTTGACGTGTGTGAATTTTTGAATTTACACTTTAAAGTTAAGAACTTGTACTTGTACACCTTACCACAACAATCAATTATACAAAAAGATAGTTATTCAGACTTGTAAATGATGTCATATTTACCTTTCTTTAACTTGATTTAAGTTAAACAGAATAAATTTTTGTATGGGTTGATTTGACCACAAAATACAACTAAACCGATTTATTTTGCCTAAATCGTATAAATAACATGTATAAACGTAGTCAACTAATTCATTTTCATCTCTGAGGAAGTTTTGCAGCCTAAATCGCAGGTTTCATTTCGCAAGTTTTGGCCCGCATTTAAAAACTATATCCGAATGGGGCACCTCATTCGCTCCTCCAGGGCAACAATCTGCAGTTGTACACTAATAGACAAGTTGTTAATGCCCTGACCCCGGGTTTATTTTGGGGGGTTGCAGGGTCGGGTTTTTTTGTGCCATGCATGTTAAGAGGGCAGCATTAGTTTTACATCTACAGTGAGTTTTTTCCCCAAATATTTACAACAAAACGGTCATAGAAATATGCATAATATGTAGCCAATTATAACCGAGTGTTTCATCACATTAATATCGATTAGATTTGATAATCGCTTCTTGAGTTGTAGGATTATTTATAAGCTGAATTTTGATTCTACTCACTCTAACTTACTTGAAAAGACAGCTGAAAGCTAGTAACCATTTCTCCAACTATCTTGGTGATTTAAGTGCACTAAAAAAACCAAACTCGGGTGGGTCGAGTTCTTTTTCGATTTTGGAGTCTGGAGTTGTTACAAAAAAAAACCCAAAAGATTCTCACCCCGCAACACTGCTAATACCTTAGTTGAATAACTATACGCACTATTTTATCCCTCCTTCTTGTATGCATTGACACCAAGCACACCAAATTGGGTCCACATTTTAGATTTTTTTAAACTTTAATGTATTATTGTAGTGTAAGCGGGAGGAAGCATTTGTAAATGTAGATAGCATTCTCTCAAGCATTAGGCCCCAAAATTAATATTTGTTGACGCATTTACGGGGAGAAAGGATAATGTAATCAGTGGTGCACATCAGGGTGTCCGACCCACAGGTTTTGGGTCGTGGGTTTTGGCCAAAAATCCTACCCAAAAGCCTGACCCATTAGGCTTTGGAATGTCGCGTCTTATACTTACCCTGTGTACACAAGTGTGTATACAAAAAGCCCAAGGGCCGCACTTTCTTTTTGTTTCAAAAACCCTACCATCTATATTAGTTATTGAAATTATCTGCAGTAGGCATTCAATTGTAGCCTAAGTAAGATGTGAACAGTAATTATACGAAAGCTTTGCAGCTACACATAGTAATATATCATCTCATCCCCAGATAGTCTCATTTCAGGTACACTAAAATGTCGATACGTTTTCATCAATGTATCTTAAGAATTCTCATGCTTTAATTTTCGCCTGTTCTGTTCGGCATATATGCACTTTAAAAATATTCGGTAGCATCAATTATCTGCGACCTCTCGTGTTAACTCGCGTAATCCAGAAATGAATAATCGACTATCTCTCTGCTTGCATCATTATTTGAATAATTTCAAATTAAGAGCAATAAAACAATTTTGAATCATAATACAAACAATTTTGATTAGTGGTAGAATTTTATGATTCCACTTTCTCATATGTTAGCAAACAGATTTCTTAATTTTCCAAAGAATTGTGCTAGTGCTACAAAGTGCACGTGGTTGTAGTAGCTGTTCAACTCAAAATCCGAAAGGGAAAGAGCTGTCAAGACTATTTATAAGCGCCGTAGGAATAGATTTCACAGCGGAAGCAGTAATAGCAACCACAACAAGTAAGCAGGAGTATGTATAAAGGAGATGGATAATTTTATTTAAATAGATATGTATTTCTGTAACAGTGAAGCTATTTCGGATTTACAAGAGTTATTTTTGCAATTCGGTTTTCCTTCTTTGACTGCAGTTTTATTTAGAATTGAAAAGTATTTTCGACCACCTATTTCTATACTGGCCTCGCAAAGAGGTACGAGCTTCTGTTGCTCCTAAATTTACCTTTCGAGTACCAAAGTACTCGATTCATTCTCAAACGCTTTTACTTGCAATTAGAATGTGTATTTTCATCGTCAACATGCACTCGCTAGCACATGCAGTTCTAATTGAGTTCAACCCCCAATATTATCACGCTACCTAATTTTAGGCGTTTATTTTGATGGCAAGTGTACGCATTTAGTATCCACGTACTTTCCTCCTCTCAAATAGACGAATGTATTTATGCAGTGTCCTGAAATACTGACAAATGTATGTATATTTATACCAACCGAATTCAGTGAAGTGCGCATCCTGAATAAAACTGTTGTGTCTGTAACATCCTGAAGCGTTATTGAGTTTTATTGAACCTTTTGTTTACTAAAATTTCCATCGGATATGTTTTTGAATGTTTACAGTATAGGAAAGGATTGGCCGACTTTCTCTGCAATAAATTATTATCAATAACTTCTACTTATTTACGTTTCGCTGTATCTTGCATTTCTTGTTTTTAAAGAACTCGTTCCCGTTATTATTTACTTTTGGAGACCTTCAGGAAACTGAACTCTTGGGTTACGTTTACAAATTTCCGCTTTTTTAGCTTTTAACACCGTTTTAGAGTCTTTGTGACTTGTGAATGATGATATGCGTGAAATCCTTAAGCTATCGCCATTTTTTGCTAACGCTTTGTCTCTCAATCTATTTGCAATTTTCATGAGATTTTCATTTCCATCTAAAAAAAGTTTTTGAATTATTTAATTATTAACGTTTACAAATCCAATGTTCATTGGGCTATATATATTGTACATAATTAAATATCATTGCTGCTTACTTGGATCAAGATCAGGAGAAAATTGGCTAATTTGCCCCTGCATCAAAGAGATATTGCATTGTTTACTGTGCATTTCAATATGAACGAGGTCAATTTGAGAAAAGCTTACTGTCGTTTTATTGAAAATATTTGGAATGGCTGCTTTTTTCAAAGAGTTCACTTCAACGTTCGTCAAAAGAAGATCGTTGTATTGTTTCATATCCAGCGCAAGTTTTTTAGCTCTGAGAAATTCTCCCAACGTGGCTTGGTATTTCCTATTGCCTTCGTCATTAAGGGCCAACAAATCTCCAACAATATGGAAAGTGGATGGTTTCAGCAAAACTTTCAGGCCATAATAATTCGTTGAATCTTTCGTCCATTGTTTCACAAAATCTAAGGCTTTCGACGTCCACTTGGGTCGCCCATCAAGAATGATTGTTGGATACACGGCTTGGACGGTCAATAAATATATGAACGGACGTACAGCCAAATGTTCAGGTAGAATTTTTGACATGTTCGCCAATGTTGTCATGCTAAAATTAAGTTCTTTATGTCATTAATCTCAATTGAACATTTACGGTGACACTTTCACTGATTATTTACTTACTGTTTTTTCCCATGGTCGTAGAGAAATACATTGAAAACTGTATTTGTGTTTTTAGTGCTTTCGGTTTTGTAAATCCGCTGCACACAACCTCGCCTGTAGCCTTTCCAATCTCCATGAGATTTCACGAGCACACACTATTTGAGTAAAATTACATCATTTTTGCATAAGTATTTTGAAATTGTGATATTTCCTAGAAATGAAAGTTTCTTAAAATAAGTTATTTGTCTAATGCTCAATAAATATTTCATTTTACAGCATTTTTCTCTGGGATTTTATCTCTGGTGTCAAACAACTGAGCTTCAGTCCAGCGTAAACGAATTTGTTTTTCTAATTTCGGAAGTGCACTTAAGTCGCTTCTTTTTGACTTTATCATAAGCTCATTTGGTTTCATCACTTGAAGAATCTCAACCTTAACCATTTTCCCCTCCACTGAATCATTGAAATACGACATGGTGAATTATTGTTTTTAACAAAATTGCTTTTTCTGTGTTCAGTATGAATTGAGTGAAAATCAAACAAGATTTTTTATTTTCGTTCTAGTGGCTGATTCTGATTGTTGTGACTTTATTTAGATTTCATACTATGGTTGCACCTGACAACAGGATTTGAGAGGATTGAATGTACATTTTATGAAAAGGTGTCATAGCCATGACGGCTTGCCTTGCCTATCTTTATGCTGTGTGTGTGTATGTATGTATAAATAAGTAGTAATGCGACTACGAGGTGACTAGAACGTTTCCTATAAAAACAAAGCAATATTGAAGGAAGATTGTCAAATTCCTGTGTGTTCAGTTATTCCACCTGTGTACTTATAGTTAGAGGAATGATGACTCTAAACTCTAAAACCCGTCGCAACCAACGAATGGGGCATTTTATTTCTACATAGAGTACTAAATATATCCTTTAAGAACGATACAATGTTATTCAGCAAATGTTTGATCGTTGGGTTAATATTTGCGTT
>JABASC010001911.1:0-20339 GCA_019776185.1 Plutomurus gul | reverse complement strand
AATTTAGATTATAATTTTGTTATAATTTTATCGAAATTATTCGTTGAAAATCTATTAAACAGAAAGATGTCCACATTTACTGTTTTGGAAGCCATTCCTACGTTAAATGAGAGATCAGCCGATGGACGTCTCATCATACAACAACCGGAAAGTACGTAATGCTAGAATGCTACTAATATATTTATTGATATATAAAATTATTATTAAAATTTTTTTAAAAGTTTATCTTCATTTTCGTATTATTAATTAACGCATTTACCGTTTTACGGATGTATGTATTAACGCATATTATAACTGACTTGTTGATGGACTGTTTATGTTTTTACAGAAAAGTTGATATCTCATTCATCAGGTCAGATTTACATGTGCTGCGGAAGGGCTTTTCTATCCTCTGTCAGTCTGGAAAAACACAGCTTAACAGAATGTCTGAAACTAGAAATCAATGTAAATAAACGTCCTGGTGAATATGAAAATTTGTCTTTGCCAAAATATTTCACGAACTTGATGATGTTGAGAGGTTTGAAGAGCAGAAATATCAAAGTGAAGCAATCATGGAATCCGAATCGGTCCGGTTTACGCTCATCAATCGCTCCGAACGAAATTCCAGTGGTGCTGAACACTGTCGTTAACAATTCACAAACTGTATTGCCAGAAATGCCTCGGCTAAGTCCAGTTAGTCCAGTCAGACAATTTCCGCAGAACAGTTCTCCAACAAATTCTGAGTGTGAAAATAAACAACCTGTAGCAATGCCTCCTACAATAGAAGCATTACCGGTTATAGACAAAGACCGATCAAAATCAGGACAATTAAAAAAATTCAAGTGCACTTATTGCAATTACTCTTCCAAATTTGACACGAATCTTAAAAATCACTACAACGTAAGAAAATCCTATAATTTAGAATACATTGATTTTATTGTTATCTTTGGAAATTAAAATAATTAACATTACTTATTTTAGAAAGAGCATCCTGGATGTAAAGAATTAAGAAAACCCACCCCAAAAATGTTTGAAAAAAAGCCGGTAGAATCAACTCTGATTGAACGCCAAACACCAAAGAAAGTCCTCAAGAAGTAAGATGTAAAAAAGTTTTACAATTTTAACTCACTACTACTACATTAGGCGAACGTAAAACGTCTTATATATTAAGTATAAAAATTAATGTCAATTATCTATTGGCCCATAAAAAATTGTGATAACTGTAGGTCACCTGAAGGCACTTTAAATGACAGAAAAAATAGAGTTTGCAAATTGTGCAAACGAAAATACAAATCGTTGGTTTCGCATATGGAGGTAAATGTAAACCGTATTTTATAAAAATATCTGGTATCCGTAATATTGACATCTATTTTGTTTATACTTTGAAATGTCAACAGACCAATCATGTGAAGAACGGATATCCGTGTGGGTTTTGCAAATCTGCCTATGCGACAAAGCAGGGATTGAAAATACATTTGAACCACGCTCATAGCACGAAGTACACTTCCTCAGAACCCATGCTACAGTTAGCGAAAAATAGTGGAGCCGAAATTGATTCGAACAGAAATGGGTACCATAATAAACTTAATTCACACACGCATGGGGTCAACGAACTAGATCAATTCTATTTTTTTGTGAATTTGATAATATAAATAGTCTCTTTACCAGTTTTTCAACAATCAGGTTACTTTGAATTGATTAGTAAATTCCAAGTTTTTAAAAATTAATAGATTAACAAATTATATGCTGCTTTTGTGATAAATGATGGTTTACAAATTATAATTTTTATCATGCCTTCTTTCGAAATATCTGAAGAGTTATTAAAAGGAAAACAAATATATGACAACTGTTTATTGCAGGAATTCCAATGAAAAAGTATGCAACACTCCTGTCAAATGCAAAATATGTGATGTTAGCCTGTACAACAAATATGCATTGTTAAAGCATACGGCCGTAAGTGATATTACCTTGTATTTCATTGTGCATTCATTCCACACTTTCAACAATTGTCTTTGCTTTTTGTTGGCTGATTACTTTATTTTGAATCTGGCAGTTTATATGTAATCCTCCGCTCAAGTGGAATAGAATTATATTACCCCGAAAAGATTACCACTTTAATTAATTAGGATTTATGAGGGAGGAGTGTTATGTATAATTTTTATTACAGACGAACCATGTGCACAACAGTAGTTTTGGATGCGTCTTTTGTCCTTGTTCATTTCACGGTAGTATGGCGTTGAAGATCCACTTGGGCATTCGTCATAAAGCATCGATTGTTAAAGCAAGTCCGACTGCGAGGAAGAAAAGACCTGCCCCCAGCAGCAATGGTTTCAAGTGTGACAAATGCGTTTATAAAAGCCCTTCAGCGGCCGATCTGGATAAACACAAGACGGTTTGTAACATTTTATTTCTTCAACAAAGACAAATACCCTAAACGCGGTTTCTCGGGGGAAACATTTTACAGTATTATTGTTTCGCTCAGATTTCGCATATTCCTGGGGGTGTTCCATGTCCAACTTGTGGATGCACGTTTTCTTCTGTCCAAGGAATGCATTCCCATTCGGCAAGGAGACACCACATGTATCTAGGACCATCACAAAAACGAAAAATGTATTCTGCTGAAAGTAGCTCTATAAAATTTCCGGAAAAGAAAACCAGGACCAGTCTCGCTCAACTTCAGAAAACAGAAGAAAACGAAACTACTAGCGTTGATAATAATGAAGGATCGAAGGTTGTTTTTGCTGGATGTCCTTATTGCAGAGTTCCCATTCTTGACGAGGAAACGTTAAATCTTCATTTGAAGGTAAAAATATTCATCTGATTGTAATTGCAGAAAATTGCATGTTCTTGCTTACTATATAATATGGCATTCGTTATTTCTCTGAATAATCGCAAAATTTTGTCAGTTTCACAAAAAAGTTGTAGCAAAGTTTTTTTTAATAATTTGGCTTCGTTTTGACTTCCAGATGGCTCATCCAGAAAAGAAATTTCAATGTGAACAATGTCAGATGATGTTTTTATCATCTCATGCAGTAGAAATACACATACGAACAATTCATAATAAATTGCCACTTACAAAAACGATTCTCACGGACACGAAGAGCTGTCAATTGTGCTCTCAAAAAGTTGGTGGCAAAACACAGCTTCAACTTCATTTAAAGGTACGTATGTCCCATTTCATAAAATGTTTATCGAAAAATATAGGGTTCACTATGTAATACCAACTTTTCTGTTAGGCGTGCCATTCTCCTTCAAACAATCACAAATGCACTGAATGCATATGCCGATTTGATACTGAAACTGGACTTCGCACTCACCAAAGATTTGTGCACAAGCACAATATAAGTTCCGAAACAGAGAATACAACAACTGTATGCAAAATATGCCAACGAGATTTTAATACCACTAAAATGATCCGAGCTCATTTGAAGGTATAGTAAAAGTAAACAGTTATTATACCATAATATATAATGTGAATTTTTGTGAAATATCTTTAATAATGTTTGATTGAATTTTTTGCAGACTTCACATCGTCCGAATGGAAAGTATAAATGCAAATTTTGTCCTTGCCAATATCTTGAAAAGACAAGCTTAAATGCCCACACCAGAATGCTGCATAAAGAAAAACATTTACAATACATTTGCAAAACATGCAACATACAATTTAAATATTCGCAACTCTTGAAAGACCACAAGAAAGTAAGTGGAATGTTGCTATTTATGATTTTTATTGCTTTATTGTCTTTTAATGATTTTTTATAACAGCATTCCCACAACCCAAGCGCAAGATTCTTTTGTACATTGTGTCCTTGCCGATTTGAAACTAATACCCAACTGAAGATGCACCAAACTAAAGTTCACAATGTGATCAACTATGAAATATTTCAATGCGACTTGTGTTCAGTGGAATTGTACAGTCCAACTGACATCAGCAATCATAAAAAGGTAAGACAAACGATTAATTCATTTACATTCTCTGGAAAATAAAAAGTTTGCAATGTTATTGTTCTTTTTCCATAAGGCCGCTCACGTGGAAAACGGAATTCCCTGCTTATTGTGCTCTTGTAAGTTTGCAAGTCAGGTGTTCTTGGATTTTCATGTGAAGAAAGATCATCCTCAAAGTGTTAAAGTGGAAACCCCATCTGGGGTCAGAACATGCAGGATAAATTCACCAAACTACGCCGTCGATTTAAATGGAAAATCTGAGTTTGAATTGGAAGAAGAAGAAAAGTATACCAATTTAACTCAGTAAACTGCATTTAATTTCATTTACGTGTAAAGTTTGTTGAAGGTAACCGATCCGATATTCCCATTCTTTTTAGGAAGAGGAACGAACGCAGAATGACTTACGAGCAAAAATGCAAGCATTGCAGCGTTAATTTCCCCACGAAATCTATATTGAAAAGACACATAAACGTAAACACAGGGAACATTATATTCCAAATATCAATCAAAGGTTGTAATTTTTGTTTATGATGGATATAATATTTTTTCACATGTTTTATTTTTCAGTTGTGTCATGATGCATCGAACAAGGTCAAATGTAGTCAATGCACTTGTACTTTTGCAACAGAAATGGGCGTAAAAATACACGCACTGAAAATGCACCCGGTGACAGATAAGTGCAAAAATGAAATAATAAAAGTAAACGAAGAGAAAACGACCCTATTGGTGAGAAACCACAAAATGAAAGATGACTGAAAATGTGAGCGTGCTTAATATTAATATCTCTTTGTTTCCCAGAAAAGCACAGACGAGAAACTTTTTCCATGCAACGAATTTAAAACGAAAAAAGAGCTCAAGACGCACACAGGAATTCCCAATTCATTTGATGATGACTCTTCAGCAGACTCTGACGTCGTTGAAATAAGGACAGTGGTGAACTCTCCCAGGAAAAGAGATCCTCTTTCCAACAAAACAACAAGTACTGATAGCAAAGACAAAACTTCCAGTCCGAATACGCCTTCTGTCACCATCTCATGTCGCTGTAAGAAATGTTCACTTCTTTTTCGGGACTCGGAGGAACTTTTGAATCATTTGAAGGTACCTTTGTTGAGTATTCTACTACTACAATTTATTCATTTGTATATTTAAGCGTTAACATCGTCAATTAACCTGTATCTATTACAGAAAGTACATGGAACCAACAGTTTATTCAAATGTAGTATATGCGCCAGTACGTTCGTAAATCCGGCATTGCTAATGCAACATCTACCCAAACATATATCAGAAGATAAAGTAGTCCCCAATGTTGAGGACGAGAAGAAAAGTGTGAAGAGTCCAGAAAAGAAATCAACTCAAAGTTCGTCAGAGGTTGGATTTCCGTGTCAAAAGTGTAATTTGGTGTTTGACAGTGTAGTGCGACTGGCGTCACATTCACTGGCACAACACCAAAGCCGTGTTTAAAGTTTAATGGAATATTTATGAAAAAAAGGCAGAACAGGGGAGATGAATACTTTTTATTGTATTTTATGACTAAGGCCTGCGATGGCCAATTTAAACGGAAAAAAGCAGATACTGGCACAAAAGGAACATGTACCCTTCAATAAGGTGGTTGGGAATTGGGGGCACAATACTTGCTTTTTCGTCAATTGTTATTGTTACTGGATTACACTCAAATGTTTTGTAGTTTACGAAAATCGTTGCTGAAACGATATTTTCATTTTTGCCCAGTGCGTAAGTAGGTAGGAGTAGTTGGTATTATTATATTTGTGACATTAATAAAATTCATCTTAACTTTTAAAAATTAAAACTTGGATTTTTCTCTAGGAATGGTTACTAGTTTGATATTTGCTTTCTACTTCTTTTTCTCGCGACTGCTACTTTCGAAAAGCTTCGACGATAAGACGTAAATATATCAACAGTTTTTTAATGTGTTTCATTTGGCGGCAGCATTTTCGTTTTCGAGAGCAACTGCACCACAGCCCCTCATTTTTAGTATAATAATACCTTTGGCATCATTATTTCGTCTTGCATCCAATCCAATTTGACTGCGAGGGAAGACGAAGACAAAGATTGTTTTTCAGCGTTACGCTAGCACATGCGATATTTGAAAGTGGGAATGCGAAACTTTGTTTAAACCATTATTTTGTGTATACTTAACCTTCACTTGTCTTGCTTTGTCTACAAACATTTATATTTGATTACTGTCAAATCAAATCTAAAGTGAAAATTAAATAAATATTAACAAACAATATAACCTTTAACACACTTGAATAACGTCGCATTTTCTTAATTTGCAATAGAAATAACGACAATGAATTGAAATAAGTAGCATTATCTGCATCGACGGCGACGGCATCGAGGTAATAGGTTTATATTTATCTTAGATAAATATTCTACTTCCAATATCCAATGCAATGTGATCTGTGTTGAGTTGTAAGTGTTTAGAGCCAAAGTTTCTTATTCTGGTTTCAGCTCAGGGCTCTGCAAACGTTAAATAAACTGTCCGAAGATGCCCGGGTATCTTTTTTGAACATACAGTTCTCTTTTTCTCATCCGGCTTTCCTTTTGACCGCTTTCTCATCTGGCTCAGATCCGGCGCGGTTTCAAGCTTCAGGTACAGAAAATTGTTCGCAGTCAAGATGAATTTATATTAATTTCCTCCCCATCAACCCTGATTTTTGACTCATGATCCCTCAAACGAATATAAATATTCAAATTATTTTAATATTCAATATAGTGTTCTTCAAAATTCTACCTACCTAATAAAATATGGCTTCACTATTAGACATCGTGGAAATTATGCCAACTCTGAACAGTAGAAGTGCCGTAGGTCGAATCGTTGTTAATCCTCCAAGAAGTAAGTCTAGTATGTATCTGTCTGCTAGTGATCGGACCATTTCATTTCATTTACCGAAAAAAATGAAATGAAAATATTTCGAAATGAAATGAAATGGAAGATTTGGAAAAATGAAATGAAAATAAGCGAAATGAAATGAATGCATTTATTTCATGTATTTGCTAAAGCAAGTTTGTGCATTATAACCGCTCACTAGGTGCATCAAGATATGATTGTCTCTGTTTTCAATTACCATCACAAACTTACTTCTGTCCTTAATATTTTCACATTTGGGATAAGTACATATAACGCTAAAATTGCCAACATTTTCACTAATAGAATACTTCGACAGAGCACAGAAGAGAAATTGTAATATTTTATTTCACAAATTTTGCTTTTATGTCAACAGGTACACCGGATTTCCAAGCCACTATTACTGGAAATATAAAAGTATGTTGTGGAAGAGCTTTTCTCACAGACGAGAGCTACAATCAGCATGTTACACATGAAAATGGTCATTCTGTGGATCGCTGGAATGAAATGCTACTGAAAAATGCTGTCGTAGAACTGATTCCACTATCGGAATCCTTGAAAATATTCGAACAGGAGAAAATAAACAGCGCAAAACGGGCTAAAGAACAAATAAATTTGTAAGCATGCATTTTATAATTTTTTTATAATTAATAGCAAGTATGAAACGAGCTGGAGGTCGGTCCATTTTCCATAATCACATACAAGTTACTCAATTAATTAAATTTATTCAAACAGTCGGCGCACACTTTCTGTCAGCAAAGGTCGCAAACCTCACGGAACTTGTAAATTGTGTGGTTGTCTAATGCTTAAAGCCAATATACTAAGACATATGCGAGTAAGAAACACCTCATTTACATTTGTTATTGCATTAATAAATTGGTTATTATTTCAGTTTCCTATTTTCAGACTGCACATTCAGCGGAGGGTAAATACCACTGCCGCTGGTGTGCCTGCTGCTACAGAAGTCGGGCAGCTTGTATGCAACACAGTAGCAAATGTCATCCAAAAGAACACAAAACGTTTTTCTTTGACGCAGCCATGAGAAACGAACACGTTATTTCTGCTCGTAATATGACAGGGGTTACCTTTAATAAATCAAATGATGTTGATTTTGGAAAACATTCAATATCCAGTTTAAACGAGCAGACGGATACGTTAAAACCTAAATCAACAGCAGGCAGTGGAATATTCAACGCTCGGAAGATTGTGGATATTCATGAGTGCATTTTTTGCGGAAAAATCCTGAATAGTAAACTCAAGTTCCAGTAAGATTTTTCAAAAAATAATATTGTCGTTATTTTATTTATTCCATGTGTGGACGCTAATTGCTCTTTCTTGAATGATTATAGGGACCATCTCCTAATCCATACTGGAGCCAAGCCCTATAAATGCAAAATATGTAAAAAGGACTTTTCCTTCACTTGTAATCTCTCTCGACATATTAAGGTAACTTTCACAATGTGCAATGAAGAATGTGAAAATTTGGGCTTTGCCAACATCTTGGAAATGATTTGTATTTATGATAAAATTGTATTTCGTTTTCAGAAAACCCATCCAGAATCCCTAAAGTACAAATGTGTAAAATGTCCTGGCCTTTTTTATATCACCCAAGAGCATTTAGAACGACATATTCAATTCAAACACCGACAACAATCAATTTCTAATATTCCTGAAAATACCGCAAAGAAAATTAAAATTACAAAAAAATCTGAAAAGACAATAAAATTTCAATCTCCAATCCAAAGAACCAAAAAAGAGATAATGGAAATGACAGCAATCAAAGTTGATAACGGCTTTCAATGCAAAATATGTGGATCAATTTTGAAAAAAAACTCTTACTACAAGTGAATGAATTTTTTGTTACATTATACATTTAATGTTGATGAACAGAGATTTCTGTTTATAATGACTACACGTAATACTGAAAACTTAATGATTAATTCATTTTCGCAGGGCTCATTTGCGTACGCATACGAACAACTTTCCTTACAAGTGTCCGAAATGTCCTAAACGATTCCGTACTAACGGCAGCTGTCGCAGTCACACAGCTGTAAATAATACTTATTGATTACAGTAATGTCAGCACGTTGTA
This sequence comes from Plutomurus gul, assembly GCA_019776185.1. NCBI lineage: Eukaryota > Metazoa > Arthropoda > Collembola > Entomobryomorpha > Tomoceridae > Plutomurus > Plutomurus gul. The sequence goes on along the minus strand of JABASC010001911.1, from coordinate 11,454 downwards.
GACTAGGAGTTTATTATTTGAAACAATCTCTATTTGAATTCAGGTTTAATTAATCTCGTATTTTTGGTTATTCAGAAAAGTCATGTTGTTGGTGGTGAGTTCAAATGTGAGTTGTGTCCATGTGTATTCAGTGTACATATGGGTTTGAAAAGTCATCATCGTATTTACCACCACAAGGACAGAACTGCCAGAGTAGCAGATGCGGCAGTTGAGAAAAGGACTAAATCTGAACAGAAACAAATAAGAAATAATTGCAAAGACGAGTTTTTCAAGACTGAGGATGGCAAATACAGTTGCAAAATTTGTGGCAAAGTTTTGGTCAAACTTTCAAGTATTGCGTAAGGAAATACATACAACTATCTATACAGATTAAACTGTTTAGAGATCACGAATTAATGACCCCATGAGATCAAAGGGGGGGATTCATCAAAGGTGACAAGTGATGTCATATTTCTCCGATCATATTTCCACTTTTACATTAACTTGATTGCAGATTTCCGAAAAACTCTGTTTCATATAAATTATTTAATATATATAAATATAAGATTGATAAATTCATTTTTTCAAACCATAAAGAGACTGCTTCTAAGAATAACGTAAAGTTCCATTATTGATGCGATGATATATTATATCATCGCATTCCCCCTGCCCTAGAGTTATTTGCCCAGTCTGGAACATCATTTTACATCTTTTCCGACCAGTCTTTTATCGCATGTCTAAGATACTCATGTATTGCAAATTTGCAAACTGTAAGGTTCAACCGTATGATCTCTTGGTTAATACTGTTATGATAATTTTTTTCCATGTAGAGGCCATATGCTGATTCACTCCAATGAGTTTCCACACGAATGTGAAATATGCAAAGGTAAAGTTTCGTCTGAAATCCACCCTTTATGTTCACATGCGGGTGAGTATCACGGTTTAACTTGTATATTAAATTGGAATTATCTTGTTTTAATATCACGTTATGTAATTATAGGTGTAAAGTTTAGTTGTGCAGAACTTTTTAAAAATGTGAGGGAAAGGAAAATAAAAAGTGTTTCACTTCAATCGATTTGTTTTGTTTGCAGCTGAGCCATGCAGAAAATGGGAAATTCGAATGTACCAAGTGTCCATGCAAATTCCTTACGAACCAGGGTCTTTTGAGACATTCGTGTGTCTACCATAATATGACAGCTCTGTTAAATCAAAAGAATAATTTATTGGGAAAGGGGAAGAAAACAAAGGATCATAAAACTTCCCAAAAACGAAAAATTATCAAAATTAAAATCAAATCAAATCATATGGGGAAAAAAGCAGCCAAAAATTCAAAATCTTCAGAAACTATGAATTCCAAGAAGAATGAAGATGGCAATTATGAATGCTCCACTTGTGGGAAAATCTTGGCTAGTTCTACTGGCTTAGTGTAAGAATAAGCGTTATAATTTTATACAACTTTTGTATGAATGGCTACACCCTTCTGCTAATTTTGCTGTAATAAGTTTGTTTTTTCCTACAGAAATCACATGTTGATACACACAAACGAATTTCCACACCACTGTAAAAAGTGCGGGGCGAAATTTCGTTTAAGATCCACCCTTAATAGACATGTGGAGGTAAATTGCTATGAAAGTAGTTCCTTAATTATTAATTGTACTAATTCCATGTGTCATTGGAATTGAAACTAAATATTTGAATGCTACAACGTCAAACTGAAAGACTGGTTTTAGAAATAAGTCCTCTTTGGTCTTTGGTTGCTATTTAAAAAAATGACATTTCTGTTTTCAGACGAACCACGTGGCGAATGGAAAATACGAATGTCATCTCTGTTCGTGCACTTTCGCTTTGTATCGAGGTCTAAGAAGACATCACTTTTGCTACCACACAGGAACCCGACTTGCTGATAAAATCACTAATTTCAAAAAGAAATCCCCGGTGAAGAAAGCATCTTACAAGAAACTTGCCCTTGAAAAATCTCATAGTTCTGTCAAACAACATGAACTCTCCCCTGACTGTAACCCGCTTACACCACCTTCACCGGTCCCTCAGACCGATGACGATCAGGATGATCAGGATTCACAGTGGAAATCTGACAAATTATTGACCAAGAAAGAAGTATTTAGACTTTAAACCTATACATAATGATGGTGGTTTTCAATGTCCAATCTGTGGGAAAATATTGAAGTCTTTTCAAACGTTTAGGTTTGTTTATTGGTAGTCTTAATAATTCCATTCTTTCGGGATTGATTTCGTCGTTTCAAATAATTAAGTAATAACTAAAGCAGCTAATTGGTCTAATAAGATAATGAATTTTATTATTTGTTCGTTTAGGTTACATCGAGTTGTTCATTGCAAAACGTATGATTACCAATGTTCGTGCGGCAACCAGTTTCGACGAGACTATGAGTATAAACATCATTTAAGAGTACGTCTTCCTGTTTTAATTGGTTACATTAGTTAAGATTTTTGTGACGAATATATTTAATAAATAATTTTACTGGGTCATTGAAATAGTCGATTTTTGTAGTTTCCTCGTCCGAGTGGTGATGTGTTTAATATTAATTGTGTTTCTATTATTTTAATTTTAGACGAGCCATGTAGAAAATGGAGAATTTAAATGCATCAAGTGTACTTGTACATTTGCGTCTTCTAGCGCTTTGCAAAGTCACAGCATTCTGCACTCCGTCGGACATAAAATGGAAGCAATGGAAATTCCTGTCACGAAAGGCAAAAAGGCGAATTTAAAGTGCAGCCATTGTTCAAAAACATTTGTCACTCCTCAATCAAGAAAGTGAGTTGTTGTTATCAGTTTAAGAACTTGTTTCTTTTTATTTCATAAATATATCGACTGTAAAAAAGTTTTTTCTAGTTGGTTTTCTAATATTGTTCATTTACAATTTCAGGCTTCACGAGTCTCTGCATACAGGCAAAAAAGACTACACTTGTGATTTTTGCCAACAGAATTTTCGATTGTACTCGACTTTGTTTTTGCATATAAAAGTAAGTTCAGTCAATATAATTTATTCAATATGAGAACTAAAATTCAAATCTAAAAATCTGGGATGCATGGATGTATCATATGAATTTTACCTTTGTTTGGTGTATCTTTTTCCTGGAAATCCACTGATTTATCTTTTATCTTACATTTTGTGAAATCATGAATTCATTATTTTAAAGCAAACCTATTACTTAAAATGTATCTTTGACACATTTTTTAATTTGTCTTTTTGCGTGTACGTTGGGGGCGAGGGATTTTTTAAAGAATGTATGTTTATTGTAGCATTTTGAAGGGATAACAATTTTGGAATGTATCTAGCTTTGTTTAATGTTCAAATCAAATTGTTCTGAGGAAATTTCATAAACTTGACAGAAAATAATTTGGTGTAATTTAGAAAAACAAAGTCAGCTTTTCTGTTTACTAATAACGGACACTGCAATACTAATTTTTAACTTTATTGCTCCATTTGTTGATTCTCAGAAATTTAGCGTACCCGATGGAAACTATCATTGTGGTCTCTGTGGCAGTTCGTGTGAATCCGAGGAATCACTGCAGCATCACATGTCCATTCATAAGTATACTAAGAAAACTTGATAGCACCATAAGATCAAAAAGAATTTACCTATAATGACGGAGACTGTACACGTCAAAAATAAATTTTGTCAAAATACATATATCTATATAATTAAGTTGACACGCTGTAATAATCGTAAAACCATGACTTTTTTTACAAATAGAATTTAAACATACGAATGAGCTTTTTCTTTAGATATGTAATATGAGACTATGAGAGTGTCTTCGTGGCACTGTCAATAGTTATATTTGTCTTACGTTTAACTTGTTATTTTGATTACACAAAGTATAGTAATTTCACTGAAAGCCTTGTCGCAATAGATTTATAGATGAAAGTAATAAACACGGCTTACTCTTTTTCATAAATTTCACTCATGTGTTCATGCGTAACGTATTATTTGCATTAATTGGTTGCATAATTTTACATAATGGTATTTGCGCTACCAAAAAATGACAAAGCAAAGGACGCTTCCCTGATGTCTGCAAAACGAAAGTAGGGATGTTCATATAAAATAATTCCGTCGTGGTGTCAATAAATCCCGTAGTTTGTATTCGTTTAAAAGTAAAATGTTGGATAAGCTCAATGTAGATAAAAATAAAAAGATACACAAGGAAGGCCGTGTAATACATGGTTGGGGGTACATCAAAACTTTGGAGCACTTTTCTCAGGCACGACTCCGCCGCAGTGTCAAATATAAGATATTATTGCATCAAATTTTGAAAGTTGTTTGCTCTCGACTTGTTTGTTACCTCCCGCTGACCTGGCATCGAACGCTTTGGGCCTCACACTTTAAATCAATATATCGGGAATGGAATCGAATGTTCTCGATCCCCGTTGCTGTTGCGCGCCAAAAGTTTTCGACTGGTGCGGGGACAGTGGTCCTAAAGGTATTGTAAACGAAATATTCCTAGGGGAGAATTGCTGATTTCTCTGATCGAATATCCGGTTCCGAAATACAAGTAAACACATTCTGTAAAATTGTTTCCTGAATCACGGAACGTAACCAAAGAAAAGTTCACAAGAATCAGTCACCTGTCCAGAATTCCTTTAAAACAGCAAAAAAGTCAGTTTTATTTTGGCTTCCAGCCAAACAATAGCGATTAATATAGTGACTAGCACCTATTGCTACTGCATTGGTGAACTCCCACGATCGAACTGCAGAAAAGAAAGAATCAATTGAACAGTTTTTCTGTTCAGAGTAGAATTTTAACTCTCGATAAAAAGACAATCATGTAAAGTGTATTAGTGAAACAGGCGGATCGTTAGTTGAAAGAGTGTAAAGTGCACACCGCACAGAGAACAAAGTTGGAAAGGCTAGAAGGGAAAATAACGGAATCAGATCAAAGCAATCATAAAGTACAAACAAGAGTGGCGAGTCAGTGAGGAAAGTGTTGCATAGGTCTCCGATGTTGCCGAGCGGTCCGTGTCGTGTCTCTGTCCTATCTTCGTGGAAAAGTATCTGCCAACCATCGTTCGTCGTTCGTGAGTATTGGTGGATTGTAGAGTCAAGGTGGATGGAGCTCTGTGCCTGTTCCGTGTTCCTTCATATTCCCTAATAACGTTTCTTTATGTATTCTTCAGTGTTCACTGTTCACAACCTTGCGTTCACGATCGACTCCTTTTCTTCATTCAAATCCTGCTGCAGCCTTCAATCCCAGCAGCTGTACTTTTCAATCCACCTTTTAATATTCATAATCTATTTCCAAGATATCATCGTTTTTAACAAACAGGACTAAACAGGAAATCTTTTCCAGGAATTGACGTCAATTTCCATTTTCTGTCAAAGGCTTGAATAATCAATTGGAAAATCAAGTTTTTCCCTTAAATTGCCAATCAATAACACAGCTATTGGAAAATCGTGTGCACATAATCCGGACTAAAAGGAAGTACAACATTTCCAAGTAAGTCAATCTTTTCCTTATTTCTTTCTGAATGCAAGAAAACAGGCTGTATTCTATTTTACAAGTTAGTTTTAACAGTTGACAATAGAATTGCTTTTAATATCGGAATGAATGAACAGTGAAATCGTGAATTATGACCTGAATGCAATCTTTCCTATGATTGCAGTTTTATGATTTATTGTAGCAGTGGAATTGCAGTAACTCCATGTAACAATCGATTAGAGCACGATACGATGTTCGTTTCATATAGAAATTTTCTATCCCGGCAAGATCAATTATTCAGTTGTTACAGTTGACAGTTCACTCTAACTGTGAATATTTACATAATTAATGATGCACGTCGCACGTCATACATTGTCTAAAAAATTATATTTTTCCAGAATAACATTTTTTTCCAAATTAACAAATGATCAGTGTGAAAATTATGAAACGCTTCATCTTCCCATCTTACTGCCTGTACGTAATGGATAAACAAATGTCATGGGCTAAGCGGACGATGACGCATTTATTTGCTCATTATCAGGTGAATTGTAACACATGCAGGGTATTCAGAAATGCATCATCATCTGGTATGGGAATATGTCCTCGCTCCAGCATCGATTCTGTCTCTCTAGCAGAGAGTAAGCACTTGTATTCCCTATTACGTAATAGTTTGCTAATTCAGCAGAGCGGCAGAGTTGCATCTCTTTCGTTCGTTTTTCGTGTCGTCGTGGGTAGATTGGCATTCGAACTAAGTAAGCCATAGACTAATTTGATTTCCTCCTAGCATTTCTTATTAAGAACAAGTATTACGTAATAATAAGAATACGGAACGGAACTGTACGATTCCAATATTTCATCGTGTCGTAGAATTCAAGGGACTAAAACTGAAATAAACGTAATTGATAGCAGAAGAGAGAAGAGGCCAGCGAGAGTTATCAGCGTGTGTGCAGTTGAAAACTTGGCTTCCTTGCTTTTGGATGTGCGGTGCGGTGGCTGGATTTCGTTTCGTTGATACCCACCACCAACCATCACCAACCAACATTCATCGTGCACTTTTCTGTGATGTGAACAGCAGCCAACACAATACTTTTTCTACACTGTCTGCATTTCACAGTCATGCAAGAAACTTCTGCTAGCTAGCCATTTCGTCAACACCCAACCATCAGTAGTATCCAACATCCACCTCTATCGACTCTTTGCTATTACATCGCTCGCTCGCTCGCTCGCTCTTTCGTTCGCTCGCTCGCACAGAAAACTTCCTTTATAAGGCCTTACAGATGTTCGATATGCACAAGGACACCGCATTCTTGAATTGTGACAAACGCAGCCACGAAATTGTCACACTTTTGCTTCTGTAATTCCACAGTGTCCTTTCTTACTCTTCCCTGTTATTGTATCCAAGGTCGTGTACTTCTTCTTGTCGTACTGCAGGTTGTGCAGGTTGTGACACGTAGAAAACTATAGTAATATAGAAAATAGAACAAGAAAAAGTAGAATTTTTAGTGTTTCAGTCATCAAAATCCCTGTTTTAACGATATTCATTTTATCTTTTTTCCTGAGCAGGGATGCATTCGACGCTGGCCGCAATAAATTCAGGGGGCGGACCCCGGATCGCGCAGATCTACACTTGTTGTGGCCAAGGATACCTGTCAAAAGATGGATTCGCGAAGCATAAACTGGAGAGACATTCGCAAATCGTCAGTTTTCAACAAAGGCCAGTCGCTGTCAACAATAACAGCAACTTTAGCAAGATAATACGCGAGAAAATTAATCTCGTCCCCGTCCCTTCGAATAGCATGTCGATTTCTGTAAGGACGATTCCTCAGCTGCAACAGCAAAAAACGCTACAGATGGCACAACAGTCCCCATCCATGACTCCTGCAGTCCCCTCCTCCTCCTTTTCGAATTTCAAGGGAATGAATTTCCCCCGTACAATTAATCTCATTCCCTGCAAGGGAATGTTTTCTCCGAATGCATCTCAAGGGGCGAGTAACATTAGGGAGGATGATGGGGGCGGGGACGACGACAATATGGACTACGCGGATGATGACGCGGATGATTTCTATGTAAACGCCATAAGTCAATGCACCGCTGAATTGAGAGACAGCAGCAATGAAATCTTGAAATTCGACGATGAGAGCAATCAGCTAATCAAGACTGAATTGAATAAAGAGGGGAAAATTGTTGACACGAAGAAAGAAGTGAAGATTATTGAGAAGAAAAAAGAGGAGAAACGATTCATTCCGGAAGTTGCAGCAGATGACTGCACCGGCTTTGGATATCTCATTGGAAACAATCAGTACAGATGCAATTCTTGCTACAAAGTCGCCTATTCCATTCCCATTCTGAAGTAAGTTGTTAAGATTTGAAATTAATCGACAAATTAATTATGGAATTACTGATTGTTATTCTGCCACTGTTGACTGACTGTGTTAATAGGTTGCACTATGAAAGTATGCATCGTCCCAAAAACAATAAGCGTTGTGGTCTTTGCGGAATAAACGTGAAACACCGTTGCAACTTCACCAGACATTTGCGGGTGAGTCTCTATGACTGTTGACATTATTATTCCTGTTGCGACTTAATTCATTTGATTGTATTTTTCTGTAGACGTGCCACGTTCCCAATGGAATACCATGCCCGTTTTGTTCCTGTGGATTCTTCACACAACTTGGACTAAATTCTCATGTTGTCAAAGTTCACTCGGTGGAAGATCAGCGAAAATATTTGAGAGTTCGGCCGTTGACAAAATCAACTCTTCGTCGTCTTTCTAAAGATGATAGGAACATGTTAAAGTTTGGCCGGCAAGATAAAGTAGAGCAAGAGGAGGAGGAGGAAGAAGAAGATAATCTGACCAATGGTGTTCAGAATGGATTTGTGGGAAACGGAGGAAATGTTGGTATCGGTCAACATACACAGCAATTAGGGAGAATTGGTGCGGAAGATCTGCAAAGATCGCAGCTGGGAAATTTGAGGTCTGAAATAATTCGAACTGTGGGTGGAAAATTTTATGAATGTAAATTGTGCGGAAAGCTCATGAAAAGTAGAGTGAACCTTAGGTAAGTAGTGGTACTTAGTAGATGTAGAATATTTAGATTTTGACTTTCCTTTTATAATAATAAGTATGTACTTTTGTTTTTGTAGGCAGCACATGTTGATTCATTCGGGACAAAAACCGTTGGCTTGCGTCTTGTGTGGAATCATGTTCCGATTTGAGTGTAATCGCAGGAGACACATGAGAGTAAGGAATTTCCATGACTAGAATTTCTGAATAATTTATGACTCTATAAATTATTTACTAAATTAAAAACTAATGTTTAATTATTTCGTTGTTTTATTTAGACGTGTCATGTTTCGAATGGAGAATTTCGTTGCAAGATATGTCCATGCGCGTTCGTTAGTCCCGTTGGACTAAAAGTGCACGTGTCCAAGTACCACAATTCCAGTGTGCCTCCAAAAGTAATTCTGAAGAAGCCTTCATCCGTTCGGCCAATGCCCATTAAATTGTTGCAATTGCAAAGACAGCATATTTCCAAGAATCAAAATCCGCAAATAATAAGCTACCAAAACTCAAACAATGAAATGGAGGAAGCCAATGACGGAGTGTCCGAGGAAGTGTACTCTTGTGCTCAGTGTGGAAAACTTCTTAACAGCAAATTGAATTTAAGGTTTAAATAATAATATTTTCTTTACAACACTTAATACGTAAACATGTCAACTAATTCCTTATTAATTTTCCCCCCAGAAATCACATGTTAATCCATTCAGGTGAGTACTGCGAATTTAGTTATTAATAAAATGAATGAAAGTATGAAATTAGTAAAATTTGTTTTAAACAGGAGAAAAGCCAGAGGAATGCAAGAAATGTGGCCAAACGTTTCGTCTTCACTCGACTTTGTGGGGACACATGAAGGTACACAAAAATTGTGGTGACAGCTCAGGAAGACAGCACAAATTAGAACAAAAAAAATTATTGTATGCTTTTTTGAATAGGTAAGCCATGTGGAGAATGGAGCTTTTCCTTGCAGTCAGTGCCCATGTGTATTTGATACTGAGCGTGGAGTAATTCGCCACCGAGTGATTTACCATAATTTCCATTCGGACGATTATCGTCGTAGAGGAAAACGGATTCGTCCCAAATTGATCGGACACTTGATGAAAGGTCACAGTAAGCTTTCTGTTATTGCTTCGCCATCTAAATCGATTTCAAAAGTGCGCTCAAAGAAAGCCATGAGACACAAATGCAAAATCTGTGGAAAAGTGCTTCTTGGTGAAATCACTCTCGAGTAAGTCATTATTCCTAACTATAGATACAATTGACTTTTGTTTGGTTACCTGAATTTAATTTTAAATCACTGTCTAATTAATTAATTTTAGGAATCACATGCTTATTCACACGGGCGAAAAGCCTGAAACTTGCGAATATTGTGGAATATCATTCCGACTTTACTCCACCCTTTCCAGTCACATCAAGGTAAAAAAATATTGAAGTATTTGAATTAATTTTGACTGAAAATATTTGCTAGCATCATTCAGCTTTCATATTATTGTTGCTTGGTAGACGAACCACATGGGAATTGGCACGGAGCAATGTATATATTGTTCCTGTGTTCTGACAACAAAGACCGGCTTGAGCGCTCACTACCGCAAATTCCACGAGGATCGGGTTAATCCTTTAAAAGTTGTCGCAGTGGAGGTGGAAGAGGAGGAAGATGAAGGAGAGACCGATGTGCCGCTCGTTGACAAAAATCCCTTGGAATAATGCACTAAATAAAATGCTCTATTAAACAGCAGTATAAAAATTATACTTGCCGTACAATGTTAGTTTGGAGACTGTTTATATTTACAAGTATTTACTTTGTATACTATATATACCAATACAAATATCCACCTATATTTTAATGAAAGTATAAATATTTAAATCATATCGAGAATTCCTAATTCCTAGACTGCAAAAAAGTAATAGATTTAGTCTTTCTAATGTAATATTTTCTTGGGAAAAGCTTAATATCTTCCCTATCTAGTTTAGAATTTAAATAGCTGCTTAGTTATTCTTCACGTTTAGTTTTTTTAAGTTTTGTCAAATCTTGAACATCTGTAACTGTTAACAATTATAGCAATAGATCAAAAGTAAATAGATGCTTTTATTTCTATTTTAGCATGTTTAAGGTGCACGAAATTGTATTTAATTTTACGATCAAGTCCTTCTTGCATGTTAATGTATTGGATTAATTTTGATCGCTGTAGCTATAATTTTATGTATTGTACGTAATAAAAATTTATTGAATTGTTGGACAAATTGTATTAGCCCGTGGAATAAGTATGTATTTCGTAGACTGGTGAGCACAGCATGCTGTTTCTTCATTCTCCACATTAAGTAGCCCACAAGAGCAACGAGGAAGATCACGATTACAGAAACACCGCCAATTATTAACATAAACGAATGATGTTCTGAAATATTCCACAAATGTTTACAATTACTTTTGAAATATTCTAAAATTATTTTATTCGGATGTACCTTCTACAAAGACGTTGAACGTTTTGGTGCTATTGCCAGCAACATTATTTGCCCTGCAGGCAAACTGTCCGTGAATGTCATGCGATACAAGTTTAACTTTTAGGTAAGTGGACTCGTTTTTTGTGTCAATCTCAAAATATTTCCCAATTTCGTTCTGAATCGTCTACCAAAAGGGACACAACCAGCGTTATTTCTGGTGTGATTATGACAGTGGGATAAATTACTGTGATCAAATGTTTTTAAACGTTTGCTTAATATGTTATCTACATGTTATAAGAGATAGGGACTACCAATTAATCCCATCACATTTAATCACAAGATTTAATCCCACTGTGTGGGATTTTAGCCGAAAAAGTGTGATTTATGGAACCCTAGACACAACATATTTCTTAACTGAGTTTTTGGAAATGTTTCACACTTACACTTCCTTCTTTCGTCCATTCAAACAATGGCAACGGAATTCCTTGGATAATTTTACATTTTAGCACCATGTCCGTGTCAT
>JABASC010001910.1:0-20340 GCA_019776185.1 Plutomurus gul | reverse complement strand
CTTTGACACGTACGACGACAGGAAGGAGGAGCGGTAAGGATGTCGAGTCAATAAAGTGTGCGTAGCATTCGAGTCTAAGGGGTAGTCGTACGGATAATATCTGTAAGGTGAGATGTACTTGTCGACGGGGGATGCTCGAGGAATGAATCTGTACTGGTCCTGAGATATGACACTATCACGTTGATATGGGCCTACGCCTAAAGTACCACAACAATAGGATTCGTCACTGGGTTCACTGGCGGAAGTGGATGCAGGTGTCTCCTCCACTTGTTGAATGTGAGTCTGTGGCAGTGGAAGTCCGCCCACGTCCAGATTCCGTGACCAAATCCCACTGTCACGGATACCGGCTCGTCGTCGTGTCCACTCACTGTCACGAAGGTCCTCGAATAACCTTTGCTCTTGTTGTTGCTCTTGCTGACGAATTTGCTGGAATTTTATGTAATTCGGGTGACTGTCTATGGGCGTTCGTAGTTGAGGGGGCGGGCGTCGGCGAAATGGAACACGTGACTGTTGCTGTGGCGGCGCTGGCCTGTCGAATTCTGGTCCGTGGACATGTCTAGTAACTACAGGATGAGTTAGTCGATCATCGGCACTTGGAGGTTCTTTGGCGGCAGCAGGATGATGGTGTGAAGGTTGAGCCATCGAAGACATCCTGACTGTCGTGGAGGAAGGTTGACCGGGGCCGGCGTGACCCTTGGGGGCGACGTGGTCCCTGGTCATATGAACACTCTGATGAGGAGCATGTGGGTGATGTTGTTGTTGTTGTTGTTGTTGTTGTAGCTGCTGCTGCTGCTGCTGCTGCTGATGTTGCAGTTGTTGTTGTTGTTGCTGCTGCTGCTGCTGTTGTTGTTGTTGTTGTTGCTGAGAGCGAGGTTGGGGAGGTGGAGTTGAGAGAGCTTTGTGCTGAGGAGGGGGAGTAGATTTAAGCTGAGCAGTAAATTTATTGTCAGATGGTTGGGTGGGTCGGGCGAATTGAGGCTGAACGTAGAAAGCAATATTTCGAGTAATGGCTTGAGATTGACCGAACACGTGGTCAGGGTCATCTAAATTTAATTGTCTGATGTACAGAAACAAGATAGTGAGATAGACGACGGTGAGCAATGCATAAACTGTTACGACGACCAAACGGTAGATGTCCGCCAGCCATTCTTCCTCCCCGCTTCTCCATCTCCACCACTCCTTCCCGTATCGTGTACTATTGTCTTTCCCCGCCACGATTTCCTTTTTGCCGTGTTCTACGATTCGACCACCACCACCACCACCACCACCACCACTGCCACCGCCCCCAGTTCCTTTTGTGGTGGTGGTAGGACTTCGACTTGTTCCTGTCTGTTGCGAGAGGGGCAACAAGTGGAGGCCAATATCACCCTGTGGCAACGAAGGCAAAGTAGGGTGCTGATTATTATTTTTGAACTGTTCCTGAGAGTGAGAGTGGTGATGATGATGCGGTGTGAACGAGTGAAAGTGAACTTCGTCACGGATTGGCTCCCGAGACAGGGACACTGGCAAAAATGGAAACTGACGATAGCGATAATTCGGAGATAATTTCAAAGAGAGCATAGTGACGAACACGAAGAGTTGAAGGAGGAGCAAGGCCACCGTTGACCATTTCAGCAAATAGAAGTACTCCTGAAAATCCCACCAACTAACTCACTATCACTAAACTCATCGACTACAGCTAAATACATAATGATAATAGTTACATAATACAAGTCGTATCCACTAGCTCACACACTACGGATGAAAGAATGCGAACGAAAAGAGGACAACCGTCTACATCTACCAACGCAAACACACTAACCATTCTACTATGCTACATGCTCATGCTCGAACTACAGACTCACTATGTACACACTACACACAATACAGATAAATCACTGCATTTACTAAAAGAGCTCACTCTTGATTTGTAAATTTGAATTTAGAATGGCAATGGGAAAGAAGTAGGTCACCTTTTCAATGGAGTGAAATATGAGGACAGCCAGCGCCAAGAGAATCGTAATGTAAATCATGAATGGGGCCATGAATCCGGTCACACGCTCCTTAAATAACTGTAGAAACATTTGAATGTTATTATTATGTTGAAAAATTGATGTAATTCTTGAAGGAAAGTACAAAATGGGCTACTCACATCGTTAAAGTTGTAGAAAGTGAAGACGACAGTGGCAATGACGTATCTTAAAAATAGTATTAGTCCTAAACCCTTGATTTGTAAACAGAATTAAAATCATTTAAATTTTTAATGATGAGAATTTATCTTCAACATCAGAATGGAACAGAATTGAACTTACACAATGCAACGATGATGAGAAAAAGGCTGCAGCTCGCAGAGAACAGCACATCCTTCGACATCAGTTCATCCCGGAGCGGATTCTGCTTTTTGTCCAGAAGATGAATTACTCGTCTCAGACCTCATGCTCGCTTTTAACTTTCTGCTTCCTGCCCACCTCTGCCAACAAGATACACATTTTTTGTCCGCATCCAATTAAATGGCACACGCATTCTGAGTCAGACAGGAGAAAACAGTGTCAACAAAAACGGCAGCAGTGACGAAGCTTCTTTTTGTCGTTGGTGAAAGTAATTCTCCATGAATTATGCAGTGGAATTAGTGTGAAAGGAGGATCGACCTGAGAGAGCAATAGAGCGAGAGCGAGAGAGAGAGAGAGAGACCTTTTTTTTGATGAGCAATACGAGAAGTCGACTCAATTCCCAATAGTCAGCAGCTCTTTGAATGTATTTAGCACTTATATTTAGTGGAAAGAGAGAGGAAAGAATTCACCAATCGGTTTCCCTATTACCACTATTGGATTTTCAGTAAAATAAGAAGGCCACGAGAGAATTTCAATTGTCGATTCGTAACGAGCGACGACGACGATGATAAAGGGGCAGCTCAGCTCTCTCCTCCCACTCGTTGCAACTAAATTGGACAGATTGGACAGAGAACCCAGGAGAAAGTGGCTATAGAGAATCTTAATGGCCAACTATTAAGTGTCGATTGTAAGTTTATTAAAGGAAATATTAGTGGCTAATTGCTACAAAAAGAGAGAAGAACATAAAAAGGGCAATGAGAAGAGAGCCAGTTGAGAGGCGAGTTGACTTGACTGGAGAGAGTTGAGTGGCAGGCAACAGCCCGTCTCCGAAAGGCAGGGCACTCTCCATCCAGCCAAAATCAAATATTCCCATTAGAAATATACTGCAATCCTCTTTCTCTCCTTCCTCGGAATAGTGGCTACCTATGTAACCTGCCTGCCAGCCTGCCTTCCTACAGAGACTCCTCTCTCTCTCTCTCTACACACAGCCACTGCACAACCAACACACAGAACTAAATACAAACCTTCTTTTACTACTACTACACACGTAATACCTACTGCAACCACCACCAGCACTACTACTGCCAACTTAAGGAGTGGAAAATCAGCAGCAGCAGCAGTCGTCGTCCCCATTTGAATTTTGTGCATGAGAATCTCCAGGAACGTCTCGTGACTTTCTCCCATCACATCACTCTCTCCTTCCTTTCTCTTTAGATTCGCTACTTTTTCTTCCTGCACTTCGCGCTCACTTCCATACTTTCCAACAGCAGACACACACAAGACACACACGGCCTATGTAAACTACCGAGATTCTTTGTTTGACCTTCTACTCTCATTCTTTGATCTTTTACTTCCTTTCTATCCTGCTCCCATTACATTACTTTACACAAATATTGCATCACAGCACAATATATACTTGTAGCCAGGATTCTATCTATCCAAATAGAAGTAGCTATGTATATTAGACACCCGCACTGCATACTAATAATACAAGCTGTGAGATACTTTCTCTTTTGCTGCTTCTACACCAACCACGAATATGATACATACATGATATCACTATCAAGTGGTCGTCTGCTAGGAATTTATGTGCCAAGCCACTTTGTAATCGTAGAAACTAATTTCTGACATCTAACCAATCCTTTAATCCTCAACCCACTCAAACACCAAAGACAAACAGCAAATAATCCTTTTTAGTAATTGGCAACCTATTCATAGTGTCTTTTATCAAGTCATCTAATGTGTCCACTGTATGCTTATTAGTGGTGGTGGTTGGTGGTGTGGTGTGAATGCAAGCAAGCAGTAGTCGAGAATTAGTCCACTTTGTCACATCTTGAATTGAATACAATCATGAGTATTTATTTTCCATTTTGTTCATTGAAATTGAATGCTATGTAATTAATGGTGTACATTACAAACGTGTACCATATAGACCTGTCAACATAACACAATAGCAATTACAATTAATCTCTCTCTGTGTGTGTCCTACTGTTTACATGTAGTCAATAATGTTACGCTTGTGTACTTATAGTAAATGCTCTATTAACACATGCAACAGTAGTACTGTCTATATTATAATATCATGAGTATTGTACAACTTAGGTAATTCCAACAATGGAATATTCACTTGAGCCAATTTTGTATGTATTTTTTACATTTCGTAGGTATACATTACAATTAATGATTACATTACATAACATGTATGACTTTTTTTACGGTAATATTTATCTTATTGTTTTAATGACTTTTTTGTCGTCTTCCTGTTCATCCTCATTCGATATTGAAGACTTGACGATAAGGATAATAATAGATAGTAGATAGATAGATGTGCTTTGTTAATCTGGTTTGTATTCATTTTTTTTTGGATTTAATTTATCTATTTGTCCTTTCAGTGGCTGTGTATTTTATTTTTTAGTATGCATAGAATGTATAATATTATTTTCAGTTTTTTGTGTCGTCTCTGTTCTTTACAATGTATTATACCTATATGTTATTTAAGTAGTCTAAGCTGTGCGCACTTATTAAATGACAATGTAGATAGTAACGCTATATAATTATGTATCGATGCGAATCATTCGGTTTTCGGGGCTGTCAATGGTGCTGTTTTGCTGCAGTGGATGAAAGAAGGGACAGAATACAGGTGGTAACATTGAATGTCCGCGTCCAACGCGATTTCTGTGACAAAGACGAGACGACAGAGGAAGAACAGAGCGAAAGAGAAGAGAAGAAGGTTTTCCTTGCGGAGAAATTTATATTGTTGTATTTACCTATTCTTACATATTTAGAATTTATAGTTACTTGTAGCACACAGATTATTAGTTTAACCTTTAACAACCTTCGTAGATGTGATTCTGTGTTAAATAATTAATGATAATATCTACATTTCGGAGGTCATAAGTTAAGTCATTTCAGGTACCTGTCTAGTGACAGTAATCGGAATCAATATATATAAGTAGCACCCCCCTCTAGCCTGCACCTGCTTCTAAAAACAGAAAAGATCGTTGTTTAACTCTATGCGTCCCACTACTCCTAATTACAGAATTAATAATTCGCAATGTCTAATTAAATTGGAGCAAAAGGTGCACACGTGGTGGGGGCGGCTATATACTGCTCACATTGCAAACACGGTCCTGCTACTAAATATTCACTAGTTAATCTAGGTCAACATTACAGCTATACAACAAGCTACATTTTACAGAAAAACGCTTACAAATTACACGTATGTTTGTAACTATCTCCTATAGTGTACTTTCACGAGCACACGTTTCGTTTAGTGTTTCACTTTATGAGCAGTTTCGTTTTCATTTTTAGTTTCATAGTCTCCCCAGCGTAGGCTCGACATCGAGGTCGAGTCAAGTCTCAAAATCTCAACGAAATCAGTTAGTGCAAATTCATCTTACAATGGATAAATCACAAAGGTTGCAATATATAGTAGTGGTATTAGTAGTACAATTGTCTAGTGGTATGTCGTATTATGTAATCTGTCTCTCTCTACGACCGTGTCTCCCTTCTATAAATGCTTATTGCTATAGTAAACGACAGAGCACGACCAACAGACTCTCACGGACTATAAATATTGGCACAAACTGTGCATTGCCAAATATGTAGATAGTAGTTTGCATTTGAACAACAGTACATAGTATAAGTATAAGGATGAAGTCACTAGAACTTTCTCTCTCACAGTACTTATACATCGGTTACGTAATCATATCATGACAATTATGCTAATACACAGACATATATTTATCGTCTGTACAAAGGAATAAGCAAAACGTTCACAAATCTACTACAACTACCAGCCACTATTATAATAATATGATCAACATGACGATACATTACACATAAACATTTCACTTCTAGAATACACAGTACTCCAAATAGCAATATATGAGGTTTAATTTTCTTTGTTTGAATTTTTTCGTTAAATGATTTGTAAGATAGGATGCTTTCTGATGTTGAAAGATTGTTTCAGTTGAGTATTGAATTCAGTTGGCCAATAAATGAGTATTTTTTTTTGAGACATTCTTATTGTAGTAGTATCGGCGCTGCATTCACACTTAAACATTGTAATACAACTACTTTATGTATGTACACTTTGTAGAAAATTTTCACATTCATTAAATACTGTGTTCATGATTCATTAGTTACTTGAGTTAAATCATTCACAAACACACACACTTTTCTTTCCTTTCTTTTTCTCTCTAATTAAATAGATACGTAAAACTAGGTTACTAACTGACAACATGAGCAACTAGGCTTGTATATAATTAACTTTGGCCACCATACAATCTCACTGTTTCCTGACTGCACAACGCACGAATTCATATTATGTACACTTTCAACAGTATCTAAACAGAGAAAGAACTAAATTGTCCATTCCAGTCTATAGATCTCCCATGGGAGATTAAAAGTAACTACATTATTTAGTACTCGTTAAATATTTAACTTGAAATGCCGTTCACTTCATTTAATACTCAACCCCAACTCCATTCCCCATATAAATGCAGAGTACGCCACTGTAATATAAATACCACTCGTACACTCTTGGCTTTGTAAATAAGTAATATGGATACAATCACATTAACTCCATTTACAAGATTTTACATAAATACTCCAATTAGATTTCTTTCCCCGTGCACAAAGAGCACCGCTCCCCGTGAAATTAACCAGAGACACGTAGTCACAAACTTTTCCTATAAAGCAGTTTCTGTTTTGTCAAAATCCTCTATTACATTACTTATAATACGCACAACACCTTGAAATTGAAAGCTGATTAAGTGCTCCAGATATTATTTAACCTTACTGTTTGGAAGTATTACAAAAGCTTGCGCTCTTGACCGTGATGTTAATAAATTCTTTATCATGATCTGTATCATCATCCTTGCAGTATACAATTTAACGGGTATTTGTATTCAATGGACTGTAATCATGTAGCTCCTGCTTCATTCTACGTGTATTTACTATTCACCTATATATCTAGCCTTATATAAGAACGTATTAACAGTTGGGCATTATTCTATACACTGTAAGCTAAGCTAGGAGAAGGCACCTAGGTAATCATACAGCCTGCAGTATTGTGTGTTTAAAAACAACGACAGAAAGTGACTGGAGAACTCTTTCGTTTGTATGGAGAGTGGAGTATTTGTCAGGTTAAGTATCATTTCCTTTCCAGGAGATCCTCCTATCTTCTATAATATTCTTATTATTATTGCATATACATATATATAAGTATATATATAGTACGTAGCCTAAGGTTACTGCTTCTTCTGCTCTGGCTCTTGTACGAAACTTCTAACGGCCTAATAGTGAATAATAAATCTGCTACTTATTTATAGTAAGTACTGCAGACAAAAACGCCTGGTACTTGGAGATACTGTTAGTAGTTGGCCGACCACCCACAATTTGTTTTACTTGTGTCTATATCGTACCTATAGTAGAATATATTCGGTTAGAGACAACCAAAGTACAGTCAGTATAGGTAGTGAAGTGTAGGAAAATTTAATATTTCCTAGCTGCGTGAGTGAGTATCTTTTATGGATGCTTTAAACGACTTTCATTTGGCTCTTGTTAAGCTCAAGTCATTTAATTGTATCTCCTCCTGTTTTATCTTATTGGCCGCTGTTATAATAATAATAATAATAATAATATTAAATAATAATCGTAATAAGTATTTGTCCTTTAGTGTGATACACAAAAGCACTGCAGTTATAATTCTTATGAGGACTTAAAGAGTAGAGGAGTGGGAGTCTGTGATGAACAGGGAGGGTGATCCGATCATTCGAATAGCAAACACGGCCGCCATCCGCTGCCAATAAATAATCCTCCGGTATACGTACACCGTACACACCAGATAGCTTTCTTTCCTAGAAAGGAATTTAGCTGTGCGCATAGTATGCACATTCTAACATACGTATGTTACCAGAACGGAAGGCATTCCACATTCCACTGTGTCACTGCTTGCATTCCAACGTACACTTTGAATGGACAATACAGACACGCAGTACATGCACCACTTTCACTCTCAATCAAAGCAATACATGCATACTTTTAGGTAGGTAAGTATTAGTTGGTAGGAGGAGAAAGGTATGGATAGCTACTAACATAATATTATGTGCCTTATATAATATGTAATAGACTAGATTATAGTTCTACGTTTTATATATTTATATGTTATAGATTTCACAGTGTAATGAGTGAAATGATGAAATTGCATGGAGAGAATTTTTGCCTGCCATCGACAATTGCGTGTCGTTTAAATGATAAATTTTTTGGCTTTCAGATTATTATTGCTTCGAGTAATTTCATTCTTTTTTTCATTAGTAGAGACGCGTTGAGATAAAGTGAGAGAAATAGAGAGAGTGAGAGATAGATATATACCAACTCCTCACATGACTTTCTTCTGAGTCCAATGTCCACTGCTGCTGACAATATGAAATGTTTAGAGGAGCAGTGGATTGATTGATGATGAGTTCTGGACACAGCGTCGGTCATACGAGTGAGGAGATGGTGGGTCACGTCATGTGAGACAGTAATTGAATCCTGGACTCATAGGTATTTTTTGGTAGTGGGGCTCTTGACTTTGATAGTGGTGGTTGTTTGGGTAGTTGATGGGGGGTGGAGGACAGAATCCATGAGGCTCATCGTTTTGAGGCTGCTGATGGGGGTGGTGATGGTAATGTGAGGGTGGTGGGGCGTGTGGGTCATGTGACGGTGGAAGCATGTTATGACTTTTGTTGGGAATATGCCAAGCAGAGTCTTCCTGTCCCGTGGAGTGGCCTCCAAGGCCAAGATGACCGTGAGAATTCATTGGATGGTGGTCTGGGAATTCTTTCGGGTTGATGAAGTATGGGGCAGGGGTTGGGGAGAGCGGTGCCAAGATTGGGGTCACTTCGGAGTTGACTCCGCGCTCCTTACCCCCGTTGCCCTTTCCTTGGTGAGATTTTTGTGACATGGAGTGATGGTGGCTCTTGGGCTTTTTCGGTGGAGACACGGCCACAGACAGTGGCTTCGTCTGAGCTGCCGATGGAGCCAATTGAGATATCACGTTTCCCCCACCCCCACCGCCATGACCTCCCCCACCACCACCACCACCACCACCGCCCATTCCGGAGGGCTGTTTTGCACCTTCAGTACTCGGAACACAAATGATTTCTATGAGATCTGAATCAGGTCCTGCTAATTGCTGAAGATACAGGAACAGCACGCACAAGTACACGATACCTCCCACAATGGTAAACTAAGGAGAATAGAAAATCCCGGGTGAATCTTATTGCGCAGTGTTTCTTCATTACTGTTAATGTATCCACATGTGTAATATATGTGTGTGCTACGTGCTACATTGCCAAAAACTTATTATCTCAAATCTCATAACAAACAAGGTCATATTACTACTCGACTCGACGGTCGTGCAGGCAGTGCATTGTAAAGAGGTGTTAACCATTACCCTACATATGTGATAAGATAAAAGAAATTTTTCGAGAACATGAACGTTCTAGTGAAAATAGTGAAATATTAAATTACCA
This sequence comes from Plutomurus gul, assembly GCA_019776185.1. Lineage (NCBI taxonomy): Eukaryota > Metazoa > Arthropoda > Collembola > Entomobryomorpha > Tomoceridae > Plutomurus > Plutomurus gul. The sequence continues at coordinate 10,508 of JABASC010001910.1, read as the reverse complement.
TAAAATAATGCATTTTCTTGTAGATGTTCCATTGGAAGGGCTGCTCGTTTGAGTTCGCTTCAGTAACCGTCGGGGTAGGAATGATCTGAAATTAATATTGAATGTGTGAATTTAATTTTTAATTTTTCTACAGTGAAAAAGTGTGAAAGAGATTGAAACAGTTTGCTTACGTCGAGAACGACTCTTAAAACAAAAAATATTATTTCTAAAAGAGCAAATGATAGGGCTGGCCATTTAATCATACGCGTTGATTCCTGCTGAAAACGAAAAGAGCAAATTTTTAAATTCTCATTCCAATTCAGATTTAGAAAATTATGAACTACAATTCATTAGAGTGACTCACAGTTTCGATGCCTCGGAAAATTATGATGCCCAAAGACAAGTATGCGATAGCATAGAGAATTCCTGGTAAATATTGGTACATCTGAACTTCATCGTCCTTAAATTTCAGAAAAAAATAATTTAGTAATTCCAATGAGTGCACATTTTTGAATACTGCGAGCAATCTATTTTCTAAACAAGCAGGATAATGAAACAACAGATTAGGTTTTGTTGAGAGTACAAAAAAGAACTTACGATGTTATGTAAAGAAGTAAAAACGATGGGGAAAACAATAAATGTGAGGAGCTTTCCAAGTCCATTGTACTGCAAGTAACGGAAATACATTGAACATTGAAATTCAATCCCCGACCTTTCAAGGGTGAAATTTCACATTGGGAAAAAACATGCAAATTGACATTGAAGGAAGTTTATCACGAGTACACGGTACACTTATTCAATTGACAAATACAAACTGTCTTTGATTGACAGGTTGTAGTCAACAAAATTTGGTCACATCACAAGTAGGCGGAGTTTGAGAACAGAATTTTGAAAAAAAAATCCTTCCGCCATCACACACAAATATTCGTAAGCATAAATTGACGGGGGAAAAAGGTCAAAGGTGAAAGGACTTACTATGTGACAGGATGAAACGAAAAATGCGGCACCACGGAGCGTGGCGAAACAGCAACAGCCCATTTGGTCTGCGGACGCGACCCGGAAATGACGAAGAAAGTCTTGGTGTCTTTCGGAAATCTCTGCTGCTCCTTTAGCACAATGATTGAGGGTTAGTGGAAATAAGTGGAATTAAATGAAAATTGGCTGGAGGGAAGCCGACAACTCGTCTCCATTCCTCTGTCCTGTCAACTTATCAAAGTCAAGTGCATCGAGCGAAGAAATCGTTTGGCCCTGAGAGAAGTGAGTCGGCTCGAACAAATCTTTCCGTCAACCAGACCAGCAGCACAGTTGATGATGTTGTCTTTGTTTCTATGATTGTGTATTGGTGTACAGTTGTAATGTGTTGTCGTGTTGGCAGCTAATTGGCTCAAAAGATTTCCATTCACATTCACTCTAGTGATGAAATAAATGAAAAGTACCGAGTGTACAAATTATCACGAGCATGCAATTATGTTTTGGTTTAATGAGAGAGAAAGTTTGTGGGAGAGCCAGCAAGAACAGAGTGAGAAAGAAGACAGAGAGAGCGTACGGAGAAAGTGGTGCTGAGTGAAAGAGCGGATCGATCGAATTGCGAGAGAAAAGAGAAGCAGTTGGATTCACAGTCACAGAGCGAGAGAGCAGAGCCAGAGAGAGAGCCAGAGACTCATCACAAAGGATTTCCTAAGAAAGGGAAAGTTGGGTGAAAGGACCGTCGGACTCTCTCCCACAGTCACAGCCACTATAAGCCACACACCACCACAGCCACTATAGTGGTTCCTGTAAATGTACCGTGGAGGACTGTATAGTGGCAAGCATAAAGTCTGGAGAAAGCACAGAGAAAGCAAAGCCCACGATGGATTGTCGGATCGGAACGAGCGGAAGTTGCCGAAGACGTGCACTCACTACTCCATTTCATTCCACTCCCTCTCGCCCTCCCACAATGAATGGCCACGGAATTTATTAGTGGTCCATAGCCACACACATAAGATACATCTACTACTACATTCTCAAACTTTCTCTCTTACCATTATAGTAGACCAGCACTACTATGAACACACACACACACACACACACATACATACATAAGCAAGGCTTGACTTGACTAGTTGACATAGATTTCTCTTCTCCAAGGGAATTCATTTCGAGGTCAGCCACTGCAATAGCACAAACCAAACCACTCGCTCGCTCTCCCATCCCATCCCAACATAACACTTTCACACTTGCACAATCACTCTTGACAAATCTTCGCATGCTCCTTTTCCTTCGCCTTGCAAAGATACTGTGCAAATATTTTCCGGACTTCTTGCCTCTTCTCTCTCACAGCCTCCGTGTGTGTGTGCAGTCCAAGCATAGACGACCCACCGACCGACCTTCTTCTTCCCTTCATAGCTAATTGGAGTGGATCTCGGAAAGCAATTTACAAATGGTACTAAAAGTAAATCACTATCTCTTCGCCCCCACTACCTACCCGCTATCTGCTGCGCAATGTAAAACGTATACAACATGCTCATAGTAGTACTACTACTAGTGTTAGTAGTAAGTAATACGGTAGACATTATTTTCGCTCGCAATAAAATCATGACATGTCACCCACTAATATTACATAATGCCTATGTAAGATCCTGTGCGCTATTGTGCAAGGCGCTGCTTCGCACATAAAGAGAGAAAGAAGAGAATGGGACGAATGACGCAGCAGAAAGGAGAAAACACACTCATCAAATGAATTCAATTCGTTTGTCATCTCTGTGAACAATAATTTATTGTATTCTCGTAGCCTCACCACTATATATACACAAGACACACAACATGTAGTAATAGCAGTTACACTATAGTAGTAGCATTTAATTTCTCCATTATCTTTGCGGACATTGACATTTATCTTGTAGTAATGCACGAACATCTACATAATGATAAGTATATATTTATGTTGACGACATAATCACTATGCTCTCTATATTTTTACTATATAGTAGTATAACATCAATATCTACTATTTAGATTATAATATTACATTATAATATAATTATGTATATACCAACGTTTGTAGCACAAGGAAAAGTCGTAATCCTAGTCGCATTTTTATTTTAGTACCTTCTATCTCATCACCCATATGCATAATAACTCTTCGTTTATGTTCTATGCGGAACTTTCTCTTTTACACTTTTAGTTTTAAAGTTAGTCGTGTACTAATTAAGAGCTCAGAGAGAGAGTGTGGGAGAAAGTTGGAGTGAGAGAGAAGGTTGAGAGAAATTCGAAATTTTCTTTCACTTCTTGCTGATTTTTGATTGGACTTGGACTTGACTGTTTCCCTTTTGTCTAGTATAATTTTTGTTTTGCTCTGGGTATTTTTTTATTATTATCAAGTAACACACTGTATCTGTTCTGCCGTGTCGCTCGTGCCACATTTCCACACACAAGTCGATGATGCAATGGCCTTCACACAATTCATATAAGTATTCATAGTTTTTGTTCAAGTACAAAATAAGTTGTAGTAGATATATTGTATTAATCGTATGTATGTACGTATGTAGTCGAGTAGTAGTGTTTATTTTTAGGTATATGCGTGTAGTAATCTGTACGTACAGTATTGCTGCTGCTTCATGTAATCGTAGACAGAGAGATAGAGTGAGAGAGAGAGTTGTAGTATTTAGGAAGTGGCTGAATAGTTTTCTGATTTCAATATTACAATGTAGGCAGGTTATTTCAATTTATTCATGAATCATAATGTCGTCCATGTGAGAATGGATCGTATGGTGGCCGCTTTATAATAACAATAGTGATTTACTATGCAGTTTTAAGGAGGATTTCCATGATAATGCGATTTGTATATATTTGCATGAGGCTATTTGTGACAAGTGTGCTAGGTATTACCCTATCAGATATATTAAGGTCTCCTTTATCGTTACACACGGTGCAGTAGTAAATTATTTATCAAAGGATTGTGTTGAGTAGACATGGACTGTGGACACTTTATTAACACAACAAAGAAAATTGCATGGAAATAAACTGTATTATGTATGTAATGTATGTCTATGTCTGTCTGTAGGCTCAACAGAGAACTTGATTTAGTAAATCTCGCATGTTCAACAATAATACATGAGAGAGACTCAAGTCCCATGTCAAGTGCATATAGTCACTACTTACTGTCTCATTCTGAATTACAATACTCGTGCACTAGCACTATAACAATAAGTTTCGTGTAGCACAACCAAATAATGAGATTACTGTGTGGGATAGTATTTTCTTTTATTGTTACATCCCACTCGGTTCTCCCTCAGCCCCATCGTCTAACAACTCAGTAAGTACAAAAACAGAAGAACTCTATTATATGTATTTTATGTACCTACTGATGGTACTTATACTACTCTATATACTATATAAATCAATAAACTATATATAAAGTACATGTAATAAAAGTATTTTTATATGTTGACAGGCCTTAGAAGATAAAAAAGCATAAAGTCAACTCACATCCAGCAATTTACGTCCAAGAGAGCAATACATTGTCTGGTTGGTTAGTGAGAGATTAGTAAAGATGATTGGTAACGTTGCTCACCGCGCGCGTCTAGGAGATCACTCCTTAAACACCTTACTCTAGTATGTTATTTAATTATACGTGCGGGGTAGCCTTAATGTGTCTTGTGCTTTTTTGTACGGTGAGAAAGAAATTCGTTTTATTGTTTATTAGTAAGTTGGTAGTGGTGAGTGAGTGAGTGAGTGAGTGAATGAGTGAGGGTGGTTGTTGTGTTACGAGCCAATTTATAGAGAACTACTACTGCAGCACTTCTTTCACGAAAACAAGTTGCATTTGTGAACAAGAACCGATAAAGGTGAATAGAAAAGATTGATTGTGTGATATGTTAAGTACATGCTAGCAGTGCAGCAGCAGCTCTATTTTGACTCAATGACTAGATCAACAAATAAAAAGAAATGTACAAAACAAACTACTATAACGTAGGGCAGTTACTTTACAATTAGCGAACATTGAACTACTTTGCCTTAATTTTTAATATTTATGTATTATATAGACATGCCAGCCTCTTTCTTAACGATAATAACACATTTTTATATAGCTTATTTTTCTGCTCAATTATAATTATTAACCACTACGCCCAAATTGACTGCATTGTCATGCTGAATTTAATGTGCAGCATGTTAATTCAACTTTTCCCATAACTGTAAACGATTTAATAGCTACCTGTACAATAATAGACGAGAATGCTATACTCATCCCTATTTCTCAACTGGTTTCTCTGCTACTTGACTCCTTTTCGGCAACCTTGCGACCAATCTTCATTCGATATTTTTTACATTTACAAAAATTACTCGTACATTTATAGATTACATGGAAATTACATAAATAGTCCTAATGTACAATGCCAAAACGTAACCGAACCTCTGAACTGAACATTAAAGTGCTTTGTGTGTCTAAACATTTAAATGGTGCGTGTAATGAGAAATGAGTAAAATGTGATGCATAAGGTCTTTATCTATTTACATATTACTACATTCTGTATTTGGAAGTGTTTGTAATATATCTGTCAATGCGAAGGTACATTTTTTAAATTTTATTTAACTCTGATTTGGAAAAGTTTGCCATTGTAGCTCCTGCCTTACCTACTTTATTATGTATTTATCATTTTAATGACACATCGAATAATTTTTTCTAATTGGCTGTCATTCTCGTATAAAAAATGTCTTTTGTGTCTTTGGTATCAAGTGTTTTGTTTTGTTCTTTTGGAAAGGGGAGTCTACAAATACACGCCACTCCACAATTATAGTCTTTGTAACAGAAGCCATAATAATAGATTGCAGATCATCTAAATATGAATCATTGGGGAAACTGGCTTCATTTCTGTAATGTTTGTAACAAATGAAACCAAAAAACTTGACAAAGTGTAAAGGAAATTGAAAGGGGTTCGGTTTTTTGGAATACAGATAAGTCTCAAAGTATGGGATGAATATGTAAGTACTGAATATGTAGTTATTAAGTGTTGCTTTTTGATACGTTGCTATACTGAAGAGTACATTGAAATATAATTTTCAGCTCTATAGTGGTTGATGCTTATAGTTAGTAAATATCTGCTTAACTTATATAGTTCCGGCAATACACCAATTTTTTCTTAATTCATTAAAACAAACTTAACGATTACCTGAGCAGCCTGACCTATGCATGACAAAGGCTGTGTGAGAGACAGAGAGCCTTTACAGAGCAAAGTATTTTGTCATTACATTACTAATTAATACACCATATGACAGTGATATATGCGTTAATACATATTATTTCTTAATATTTAAGATCCTTAAAATACCCGTCGTAAACCAACAGTTAACAAGAAGCTTATTATAGCTAACAAATACCATCGATTCATTATTCTAACTTAATTAGCATAATATTGTGCTATAATATAATTATTACATAGGTACTATATGTATAATATTATTATGTCGTCACTGAAACAGACATCATTCTCTAACAGAACAGCAGAATTGAAAGAACTTGATGTGTTTACATTGTTGAGACATGTTATGTTGCATTGTTGGCATCGCCATCGATAATTCGCATTTTTTTGAATACACAATTATATGGATATAACGTAGTTATAAACTATTAAACGTAGGCATTATTAATTAACTGTAAATTTAATGGAAATTACATACACTAAGTATTAAATGCTAGTAATCATTGTTGACTTAATATACAATGCAAATTGTAAGTAGAAAAAACAAGTGAGAATTTCCGCACCCCACAAATAACATAGTAAATGCATCAATGGAATATATTATGTACAATTAATCACAACACAACAAAGTTACAACTCTCTGAAAATTAATGTGCTAGAGTTTGCTAAACTGTATGATCTGTAAAGTATTTGTAATTTAAATAGCTACACGTTCGCAAATTACACACACACGAATCTTTTTGCGCAGTAATGATTGATGAGTTGATAGGATGGACCTGTGCCTGTAAAAAACGATATGGCAATCCACGAGGCAGTAAAAAGTGATTGATGGAGATCTGATGATGATTAGCATTTTGTATTGCATAAGCATATATGATGCTGTATTTGAGTAGATTTTATTTGTCTTCGTCTGAGATTTTGAGATTATTTTTGCTAGTCTCACGCAAAATCGAGACTGTAGTGTGTAGAGAGAGAGAAAGAGAGATTTCTGATGTGCCTCGTGGTGCCTTGCAATGTTTTCTGTCATCAAAAGCATCTATCAAACTACCAGAGTACTACTTCTACCCTATGTATATAGTAGGTATATTTCTGTAATACGTTTCGGTTTTAATTTGGCGACGGGAATTTCCTGGGAAGTTCCACAAAATCCGAAGGAATGACTTCTGGGTAAACAGGATGGAAGATGTTGAATAATATGGCGAACAGAGTGCAGGCTGCGTACACTCCCAGAGCAAGCCACCACATCAATTGTTCACGCAGTTTTTGCTCAAAGTTCTTTAGGACCAAAAGTCCTATAGTCAATCCTGCCACGGCCCCCGCCAAATGAGCCACATAGCTCACTGCAGGTATTGAGGTCTCCGTTAAGCCTGGAATGGCCGCGTACCGGTCGTAAATGGCGAAACCAACATCCACACTTGCTGCACAATAAAAAATGCAAAAGCATTAGGAAAATTACACTTCTCAAATGCCACCCCTTCATTTATACATTTGATAATAATTTTTTCGTCAGTCAATGCATACCAATGAGGAACACGGAGACTAGTCTCACCAGACCAAATTCCATGTTGTTGTAGTTGATGAGCACATTGGCTAGATGAGCTGCAAGCAGAGCGTACACCCCACCAGACGCCCCCACCAAGTATACATCCGGATCAAACACCGACGTGCCCAATGAACCTGCCAGAACTCCGGCCATATATACTGCTCCTATCCTTAAACTCCCGTGCACCATCTCCAGTGGCAAGCCCACCTTGGAATAACAAAAATTATTTTTTCATTTAATATTGTTAATGGTGGGGGTGGTGAAAGGATTACGTATAAATTAAACGGACTTACCAACAATTGCACCAACAAATTGAACATCAAGTGTACCCATCTGATTAAAATTTAAAACAAATCATAGTTAAAATTAATTTATAAATATTAACGCCATTCTTAATTATATTTTACTTTGAAACATTGTTAAAATATATTAGCAGATGTAACTTGGTATCCTTTTTGGTCCCTTATCAAAAAAGCAGAAAATGGGAGTGGGACTTTCACATTGTCGGTCCTACTGCTTTTTTTGTAAGGGACCACGATACATTGCACAAAATCCTACAATAATTCTTTTAAGTAAAACGTACCCCGAGTGGAGGACCATATAGAAAATGAATCTCCACACTTCGTGTCTTTTGTCAGGTCGATAGACGAAGGGTGAGTCCATGGGCAGAGGACCTGAACTGGAAATCTCCCCGTGCCATATCGTATAGTATGTAAAGAATCCAAGCTGGAATGGTAAAATATCAAAGTAAATCAGTGAAATGGACAGACAGACAGACATTATCATTACGAACAACTCCCGTGTACCCCTTCCTCCTGTGCTTGTACATGTAACTACGATTTATTTATATCTCTACGTGAGTATCTCCACTATCTCCTATCTCCTTCCATTACATTCGGCTCTTCCATCACTTTCTCTCATATTTCAGTCAGCCAGTCTGATTTCATTTACTTTATGTCAAGTTCCTATCGGCTTTTCACGTACACTCTAAATCTGATAAGGGAACTATCTCTTCAAGCCTATCAACTATAGACTCTTTCTCTCTTGTATGTACTAATGCAATATTTTGCCAGTCAGTCCATATACTGCCTATATAATATAGTATTTAGTATCCACTTACATTCTATATAGCAAATTAAATTATATGAAATATAAAGACAATATTTAGCATTCATTAATTTAGCACAGTATTTCATTCGTTGAGAGAAGTGGAAGCGCGTCCCACCATCTTTGTCAAAGTGTCCTGTTACAAAGCATAGAGCCTACTTGTTATAGGAAACCTTACAATTTCGTCTATCAAATTTCTTGATGAGTTTCCTCCATTCATTCTCTCAGAGCACTTCGTTCAAATGACATCTCATATCAAATTCTATTGCTTATACTTCACCGCCCACAACGTATCACCAACTTTTACCTTGGCTGTGGCGGTGATTGAGGACAGGAAAATTAGTTTTCCTAGGAAAAGAGAGGCAGAAACTAATTAGAATAATACAATGCTTCATTTGAAGGATATACCATTGCACTAGAGAGTTGATAGGAATATAATATAATCACATATCACAGTCTTAAGCTAAATGCTCAGTGATGTGAGACCTTAGTTTGCAAGTGTCGCCACTTGACTGCTTATTTAAATGTGGTTTTCGCTTTCAACGCTGTATTTACATGTAGATAGGTTTATGTAGACTGTGTGTACTAGTACGTGCACTGCACACACACACACAAGTATCATCATTGAAACGCATAAAGCGACTTGCAGACAAAAGAACCAATCAAGCAATTCAGTTCCAAAGAAAGTGGCTCGTAACCACAGAGTCACATAAACAAAACAAGCTCACAGTTTTAGATTACATCGTTGAACAGCTCAAGTTTTCACCTTTCTTTCAAAACGAAGACACGCTTTCAGCATTGAGAGAACTTTTTGTCGTCGAGTGTCTTTGCTGTTGGTGGGGGAAAAGTCCTTGAGAGATTTGACTTGGTTTGACACAACTCGACTACTAAACTGGATTACAGTTTGTTCAGATGTTTCAATAAAGTCTTCAGTACTTCAAGAGCTACCGGTGAAAATGGCGGAACTTGTGTGTGTGTACACTATAAGTTTCTTCTTCAAATTAAGGTGAAGTTGACGAAGAATGAAGTATTTACTTATATGTAAGTAGTAGTAGACAGTCTATGTACTACTAGTATGTACACAGAAGACTTATCTGACACTTTTGTTTCGTTTCGAGACACTTGTGCCCGCTTCTCTTTCTTCTGCATCTGGGATTGAACTTTTCGTCGTATTTCAATAGAGAATTGATGCGGAAAAATTTCTAGTAGCATAGGATGGCAAAAGCACCACCATCCATTCAAGCATTCAGCCACACCTCTTCTATAATAGAGACTGGTAGTCTATAAGCGCTTACAATGTTATAGTCACGCCGGCAGAATTATGTAATAGAAGTAAGATTCGACTAGAAGATTACAGGAGTGGACAGTGTCGATAGGAGTTCAAAGCAACTTCAGGATTTTAGCCTGCAGTTCGACGCAAGTAAACTTTTCTGCCATTCACGGTGAATCTGACTCGATCATTTCTCAAAGTTGAGCCAGTGAAAAGAGACTGGCCCATCCATCATTTCATTCATTCATTCACACATCATCATCCATCAATCCATTTCACCTTTCACCTTCACTCAACACTGACAATGAGTAGCGGGGGAAGTGCTCCACCGATTCCCGTCCACTAACAATACAGCGATAGCGACCAGGGCTCCCCGCCGCTGTCTCCTCGCCCAATAACTCTTCATACTTGTCTATTCGTACGATACAAG
>JABASC010001909.1:0-20341 GCA_019776185.1 Plutomurus gul | reverse complement strand
AGCCCATCCAGCCCATCCGAAATTATAAGCCCTTCCCATCCAGCCCATCCAAAACGTCGGATGGTGAAGGGAAGGGATGGGGATGGATGGGCAATTGGATGGGATGGTCGCATCTATGGGCGAGACTAGACGGGACCTTAATTTGCCCGCTTTTTAAAAATTTGTTTCATTCTGGACCAACTTACCTAATGTCGCATAAAAGGTTAGAGAAGCTATATATATATCAAAACGTTTCTCATTATTTCGTTGAATAAGATAATGTATGCACACCTATTAAAAAGCAATTTAGACATGTTAACAGTGACGAAATAAATGTTTTAGATCAAATCAATCACGAACACTGATCGAAAACGTAAAGCATAACGTAATACACACGTTTTCATGGATGAATTTTTTCCTCAAAAGGACGACAGAAGCTCATAAAAATGCAGCACGCTATAATGCTATTTCCCATTCCCCCTTAATACTTGTGAGTGCATATCATATCATCACTTTCAATAAATCGATTGCCCTTCCAGAATTGCAAATTGTTTGTGGCACAGTGGGCAGTACTGTCAATGTGTAGTACAAACGAGAGCTCAGTATCTCTGTTAAATCTTTAACATAGCATGGGTAAATAAACATACGCAATTCTCATTGAGTATGTACTATGTGGTCATTCTGGTCATATATTAATTATTAACTGACATGGGAAACAACGTGGTTTCTTGAATATAAATCTGCACACTCGCTTGTTTTTTATTATGCTAAACACTACACATAAAAGCCGCATTTTGCTTATTTACTAGTACGAATTCGCACGTGTTCAGACAGGTTTAATTCAACTTTATTTGTATTTACTTATTTTTGTACTTATAGTAAACAAAGCAAAAATTCTTATGAAACCATACAAATTTGCAACTTGTCCAAATATTTAGGTGTAGGTATTTAATGAATTTTGCTTCCTAATGACTCTGATAATTCATTAGTTAATTCAAATTAAGTAATCCCCAGGTATCAATAATATTGTTTCGGTAGTTGGAGAGTAACTTGGGTTGCCAAACAAATGAAAAATACCTTATTATTACGACAGAATGAAGTATGAACCACAGACGTGTGTTACCTACATATTGTTTGCGAGAGAATATGAGAATAGAGAATTAGCTAAAGTGGAAGTGAAGTGGATGACCTTCGACTTCGGTCGTATGCGGCCGTATGTGTTTAACGATGCTATATTCATAATACATCTCATATATGTGTCTATCTTCTTTGGTACAGAATAAAGCACTGTCGCTCTTGTCAGTTATTTTCAGTTGAATAGGGTAGACCATGTATTCCCTATAGTACTATCTGCTCTACGTTCTGCCCTGACATAAATATTATGCATGTAATTATATAGAAGACACTCAATTGCTTCATAATCCACCACAGCATTAGTGAGAGTGAACACAATCCTTATATCATTATAATATACGGCAAATGGTTCGTGATGATGTATTAGGGGTTTAGGAGCCCTGGTAATATACAAGCCTCTTTCAATGTGTGCAAGAGCAAAACCAATTTGTTATCAGTTGTAGTCTTGTCGTGTGAGTTGCGGAATACTTTTGATTTTTCGGAAGCTTCTAATAAATTTCTTCTATTTACGCACATTCATACGCTCCTAATATGCACGAGGACTTTTAATATAGGTCAAAATTATATTCCAGAGTCTGTGTAAATCAATATTCAATAAAATAATGGATATATTCGCTCTGGTGATAGTGTTGTATATTGTTTACGTTTCAACATGGTTCGCCATTGTGTGCCTTTCTGACTGTGATATTGTCACTTTCCTGTGTACATATTTTGGAAAAGCTCCAGGTAAGATTGCTGTAATATTTGTGGAGACTTCGAAATACATGGTTTTATATTCTTATTTTCTTGTGTTGTTTATAATCTTCTTGCTTGTACAGAGGAAGAATTCTCCGGAAAAGTTGTTTGGGTTACCGGAGCATCAAGTGGAATCGGTGAAGGTTAGGAATGTAGTTTGTTCTTACATTTATGGAGTCAGAGTTGACATCACAATTGTTCATTGTTTCTGTTGCCGTTTTCTGTTCAAACCCATAACTTTTATACATGTAGGGGTCACTTGTGCATTAGTGTTTATCACACTAAAGATCCGACTGGCACAAGACGAAGTGCTACAATAACAACAACACACTTATATCTCTATGTATATATATATATATCCTTTCCTGTACAAACAGGGATATACTACTGCCCCGAACATTTACGTATAGTATAATGTCTTATGAGGAGAAATTATAGTTAAAGTCTTATATTTATATTTGTAATAAAGGCTTAGCGAAGAATTTAGCACGTTGTAATGCCTTACTTGTGATTTCGGCTCGAAGGAAGGATGAACTCGAACGAGTTAAAAAAGAATGCCTAGGTAAATATGTACATGTAATTGCCACTACTATCACCATTAATGTAATCACAAATGTTGGTTTGATCGTATTGAAATTTTATTCGATCTGTTTCATGTTTTACAGCTTTGAACCCGAACCTGAAGGATAAGGATATTCTGATTCTTGACTTTGATATGGTGGATTATTCAGCTCATGAACCATGTTTTAAGAAGGTCCTTGATCATTTCGGAAAAGTAAGGTCATTACACCCAAAGCCTGCCAAAAATTAAAATAGTGTGTAAATGTTTTTATTCATAAATGACGTTTCTTTTACAGTTGGATGTTTTGGTAAGCAATGCAGGCAGATCTCAAAGAGCCCTCTGGCAAGATATCGAATTGGAGGTGGATAGAAACGTTTTTGACCTCAACGTTTTCTCAGTTCTAAATTTAAACAGAATTGTGTTACGTCATTTCTTAAAAGTGGGAAGTGGGAGGCTGGCAGTTACTTCCAGTATTGCTGGAATAGTCGGGGCCCCGGGATCGGGTTCATACACAGGAAGTAAGCATGCACTTCATGTACGTATTGATTTTTATTCTCTTTCCAATAATAATAATCTTTAAAGGCATTAGAAAGTCTGAATCTCAATGTCATATTTATTTTAAAGTCGAGCTTTCGTCTACAAATCGTAGCCTTCTTCCTGGGCACATGAATATTTTCCACAAAATTCTACTATGTTCAAATCGAGATGTTGACAATAAAATGAGTACATGTAAATCTTGTAGGGTTACTTCGAATGTTTACGAAATGAGACGAGGGACAAGAATATTGCAATCACAATGTTGTGCCCGGGTCCGGTTCATTCAAACGTGTTGAAGGAGGCTTTCACCACCAAAAGAGGAGAGGTAATAAGCATGGCATTTTTATTTTCTCTCTGGTATTCCCCATTATTAAATATGAATATTTATTGCTATAATGAATATTTATAAATTATTGTTGTTATTGCAGAAAGTTAATGAATCGCACAAGTCTACAGACAGAAGAATGACCGCGGACCGTTGTGCCTATCTGAGTTTGGTTGCAATTGCAAATAAACTCGACGAATCTTGGATGTCGTTATTTCCCATAATCTTTGTTACATATTTTGTTAAAAATCAGCCCTACCTGACATCGAAGTAAGTGCTTTTCTTTTATTGCGTCTTGGACATACGAAATTTTATGCAATATATTATTGGATATTTTTTCATGGGCAAAATTTTTTTAAATTATAACCCAAATACTTATTGATTTTAATTATCTTATTGACGGTAAACAAAGCGCACTGGGATTACTCGTCGTAGATAGGATTATTGACTACTACTTAGGTCGTGGCTCGTATGTACAAATGTTCACATTAAAATGGTCACAATATCGAATTAATAATTTTACACCAATTTTAAAGTAAATTTATTTAGACCTATTCCTATATCTTTATGGAATACACTTTATGCACCCTTTGTCGCTTTGCAAAGATAGTAAAGCGACACGCTATACTATAATTGCACACTTTCACCAAGGTGAAAAAATCATTCCTGTAACCTTTAATTAATCTCCATAGTCATTACCTTACCTCTATGGAGCTTATTTAACATACGCGACCATTTTTACGCATATGTTGGACAATACGTCATATCCAAGTGCATTTTGTTTTCTAGTAAGACAATGAATATGAGACGCTCGTTTTTAAGTACATTGTAATCGTATGATTTTGTTTTAGAATTCTCGGTCTGCTGAATACGAAGAGTTTATTGATGAAGTTTCGAGATAATCGTGATACGCTGAAGGATAAATGAATACCTTGCAGCATTTTGCTGTTGCACATCATACCGTGTTAGCGCCGTGTTAATGCTAACATTACAAAATTAATCATCGAACTTAAATCAGATTGAAGGAGAGAAATTGCAATCATTACACTAAATGTATATTTTAAAAACGAATACTTAATGAATGACTACAAATGGGATATTCAAAGAGACAAAGGCTATTATTTTCACATTTATTTTCAAGAAATGCAAATTTTTAATTGTTACTTGTTTTGACTAATACCTATAATATATGAATTTTACTTAATGCAGTTAAGTGTTCACACACTTATATCTGTGTGATCTATCTGTCAAATAATTATTGTAAATAATATATCTCAAAATTTAATTGTTTCGTAGCATATGAATACTTCCTCATACTGAATCACAATCACATTAACAACACACGCAATTTTTTGTTAATGGACGCACATATTTCTCTTAGGAATAATTTCCCAAACGCTCATTAAATTATGAGATTTTCCTTTTCCTATTATTGCATGAATTGAACAAAAAGGCCTCGTAATATATGTAGATATTGATTTCATGCCTTCATTGACTACCCAGACTATTTACTCATGACAAACTATTCCGAAACATCAATCCTTGCACTTTGTCGTTAAGAAATGAATTCAAGTCAATATTATGTATAATAATCCAAAATATACAGTAAAACTCCGAGTGATTTTATAAGATGGGTTATACTGCACCCCGGTGCAGTGCACTGTACTACACCATTTGATGTACTGACCACACGATGACGAGCTTTAAGTTCCAAACGCAAAAATATATTAGTTAGAATATTATCTGTATATTTTAAGATGCATTTATTCCGTATACACATCAACCTAATTGTAAGTTACCAGCAAGACTCCTCGGAGGCCGTTTAGAGTGTTGACAGCTTTCTCTGCATTCTCGAAGCCGTAGCCCAGACTCCGGCTTTCAACCGCAATACTTAATATTTTAATGCTTGCATATTTCCACGCGTAATTAGCACAGTAATTATTCTTTAATTAAGATTTTCTCAAGCAATTCACAGTAAGGTTTTCCCCATCTAAAGTGAACTTGCGGTGAAATGTGTTATTGGTGATAATAATAAAGTCTGACCAAGGTAGGACATTAATTCAGCACCCATGGAAGTGGTTTAACTAACAAGGTTCATTACGTTCCTGGATACAAAATAATTGGTACCTATAACTGGTAGGACATTAATTCAGCACCCATGGAAGTGGTTTAACTAACAAGGTTCATTACGTTCCTGGATACAAAATAATTGGTACCTACAACCACACTGTGTACCACGCAAGTTTATACTCACTGTTACACGTATTCGTTTCCCTATTAATATGGGAAGTATCGTGTCCACCACAAGGTCATCTTTTTGTGCAGAATGCAATCCAATGCGGTTTATAAGTTGACCTGACAGTGTTTTCCACATCACATCTGAGTGAGAAATGTAATTTTTTATTTGGAAAATGACTGCGTACAAAGCAATCACCATACTATAATATTTGTCTGTTACATATGTAGATATGCATTTGGATATCAATCATCAACATCGAAGTAATATTATTTATGGTGTGCACAGACTTTGTATATAAATAATATTATCCACTCACAGATTCGAGTTATCATATCAAAGCTTTTGTGAACCTTGAGTCTAGTTAGTCTGTATTGTGCTTCTCCATAGCATGAATATAATCTAGAGCACAACTTGTTGCTAAAAACCAACGATAAAATAAGTACAGTTTATACATTTTACAAACAACTGTGTAACACACTTGAAATTGAGGGTATACTATTTTCCATGGCATAAATCGGTCGAAATGAAGTGTTTGATGATTCCATTGAATGAGCGAATCTGAATTTACTTCTCAACGCAAATCAAACTCCCACAGTGGGACAAAGAAGTGGAAATTTGCAGATAAACAATTTTTGTATACAGTACACACACATGCACACACATTTACCTATTTATACAATGATTAAAATCAGTCACTCATGACTTTTGGCAATTTTATGAAGGATTGATAATTTACTTGTGGAACAATGCACTGGATGCTTGATAAGTAGCTTCTTGATTTTTATACCATTTAATATAAGTACGGATATAAATTATCTGCCAGTGGTAACTTCAAAGAGGTTAGAGAATTAAAGCAAGTTCTCAGCAGTTATTACAACGGTTCGGTACCTGTAAAACAATCTTGGGTGATATCACATTTGTTACACACAGTGGTAAATCTGATTTTGATTCCACACGGGCCTATATTTTGAAATCAACATCTGATTATATTGAATTTTCATGTAGTTCCATTTGCTGGACAACAACCAAATTCTCCACATGAAATGTGCTGAGATACGCGTTTAGACGCATTTCAAATGTACAGTATGCCCAAGAATTATCGGTATATGTGAACTGCATACAGTGGAGTGATTAGTTTAGTTGCTTAATTTATTAAACCAGTGCAATTTACTTATTTCGAATTACGTGGCAATTCCCGACGAGCTAAATAATCTCAGCAGACGAATTAAAATAAAAAAAGATGTTTAATATACTTAGATTGCTGGCACTTTTAGTAATTTTTAAGTCATTACCATTATGGGTGTCTTTGTATGGTACCCTGTACACATATTGTGATTACATGAAAATGATTTTCGAAGTCGATAACGCATCAGAATCCTTTGATTTCATCGTAGGTAAGCTCCTCCAGTATGTTTGCATTTATAGCAAGCATGCAATAATATTTTATGAACTTTTAACTACACATTCAAGCGGCTTATAATACCGCTAATTATTTATGACTGCATGTTAGTTGGCGCAGGATCTGCAGGTGCTGCGTTGGCCAATCGTCTATCGAAAAATAGCAAAGTACTCCTGTTGGAAGAAGGGGGAAATCCCGTACCCCAAACCAAAATACCTGGTATTGCAGGAGAAATTATAAATTTACCGTATGCGGATCGGAGGTACGAGACAGTACCTCAGAAGTATGGCAGTAGGGCTTTCACAGATAACGTGTGTTCAAACATTATGATACATTGTGATGTTCTGCAACTCTTTCAGTTAGAATTCCTAAGATTTTTTAATACAATTAGAAGAGTTTTGTAATAATAAATATTAAATTTTCTTTTAAAGAAATCCAAGTGGCCCCGTGGCATTGGATTAGGAGGAACATCTAATATAAATTTTATGTAAGGAAATTCTACAAAGACTATTTTGGTATTTTGATTAAAGTAAAACGACACTAATAAACCCGAGATTTAGGTTCTATCTACGCGGTCACCCTCGGGATTATGATACCTGGGCCAACATTACAGGAGACGAGGACTGGAATTATGAGAACGTACTTCCATATTTTAAAAAGTCTCTTATTTACAAAGGAGCATTTTCTTCGAATGGTAGTAAACAAAATTTAGCAAACAAAATTACTGATAACATTGAAAACTGTAAATGCATCATGTTCTCAATATTTGTTTATATAGAAAAGCATTACGGGAACTCAGCGTATGGACATTTGGTGGTGGAACGACGACGATGGGCACCTTTGAGAGACCACTTTATCAATGCAGGAATAGAATTAGGATATGAAGAAGCTGACTTGAATGGGCCACAGCGCACAGGTAGATATTTGCTGTTTATTTGTCAGTATAGGAAGATTGCAAAAGGTTGTCACAAATGAAATCGTGCATTGTGGTTTTGTAATAGGATTTGGAGATGCTGAAGCAACTCAAAATAACGGAGAAAGACATGGGACTTACACGGCATTTTTAAAACCGATATCAGACAGAAAAAACCTTATTATCCGAAGATATTCTCAAGTCATTAAGGTAAATATTTCTGTAAAATGTATAAAATTTCTATCCATAAATGAGCTGGAATTATTTGCATATCCATCACTCATAAAACGCATAAGACCCAAGGGGCTTTACAGCATCTCCTTTACACCAGATATAAATAGTAATCGTGAGGAAAGTCCTCATTTTATGCGGATTTTAGCCTAAAATACCATTATAATGAGTACTTCGACATTTTTAACACTGCAAATTCGTAAGTAGTTTAATAACACAAAACCACAAAGTGAAAAAATTAATTTTGTATTGTATGAATATTGAAAATGAAACGGCTCGCTAAATATACATATATGAACATAACCTATCATTAGTTTCAATAATGAATGAGAGATTCATTTCGAAACTTTGTTTTAGCATCTTCTATATGTATATGTTCTTGTGATATTATCTAGAAATGCTTAAATACCTTATACTACAAAATAAATTACAATATGTAGATATAAAATAAATAATAAATTACAGTATGCTGACATTTGAGAAATGTCGTTACCTAAATTGGCTGCATTTCTAGGACCAAAACTACAAGCATTCAATGGGCGTCTTAACGACAACACCACCACCACATACTTAATTTCGGACTTATATTTGGTTGAGGCAACGTTTACGAATGACAAATCAGTTCTAAAAAATAGATAAGCAAACCGCCTACATCTCCGACAACCCCTACAGCTTCACATATTAGTATTTAGGGGGAAAAAATCTGTAGACATATATTAAAACTACAGGTTTAACTCTGTGTATAAATTCTACTCATGGTAAACATTCAAATATTATCTACAGGTAAACTTTGAACAATAAGCTCCTTCACAATTTGTACAGTAGAGGTTTAACTGATATATATTACTAAATATTTGTTAAAACCGACGATCTGAAGAATTCATTGTTTGGGTCGGTGTATCCCAAGCTTTATCCGATTCGTCGAAAATGACAGGATTAGTAGTACAGGCGAATAACTCACATGGAGGATGCATAACGAAGCTTACTAGGTCAATTGATATTGGAGCTTCCTGTTCTGGACCTGAAACGGAAGAGATGACAGGATTAGTAGTACAGGCGAATAACTCACATGGAGGATGCATAACGAAGCTTACTAGGTCAATTGATATTGGAGCTTCCTGTTCTGGACCTGAAACGGAGAGAAATAAATTTTTAAGAAACTCACAATCAGTAATATTGTCTGTTTCAGCTTCAGCTGTATGGAAAATAAACATAATGTACCCTCAGAGTATAATGAAGGGTTGAAGCGCTTGTTTTAAACCACCATGTACCCCAGGCCAGGGTGTATATTTCGTAGCACGCTGGATGGGCAGGAGCCATCGAACAGAAATGTGATGGCGACAGGAAGAATCCCGTAAAAATCCTCTTATCTGACAAAAATAAAGTTTATTTCCTTCTCCCATTATCGACACAATATCACCCACTTGGTAGTATTCTGATTTGTGAAATAAACGGGACGTATTTAGTGGAGTCATAGCTGCTGTCGCACTGGTTGCTCTCTGCAAAACAAATGACCATTGACAGTTAGTTAAAATTTAAACAATTTTAAAATGCTTGGCTAAAACGTACAGCAACTTTGATCGCGAATTTTATTAATTTTTAGACTTACTGAAATTCCTTTTCCTTTTCGTCCTCCATTTAGTAACGAAGCATCAATCTTATGTCTTCCTCGTCTGGTGTGTTTCTTTCGTGCTGGCAGTGAATCATCAGTGGAAGCTTCATCATAGGGAATAGGGTCTTCAATTTTGATGTTAAAATATTCGGTTTTCACAATTTGATGGTACCTTTTACTAGATTTTCCTTTATCCTTCATTGCATCCCTAAGAATTTCCAAATCCTCTTCTATTTCTGTCATATGAATTCCTCTGGTTTTGGGTCGTGCTTTCTTCTCGTCTTCTAATGACATTCCGTCCGTCCTATTTTTCCCAACAAAAATGTAAAACTACCCATTTCACACAATATATTTATTTTTAGTTTTATTTAATAAGTCATTATAATTTTGATTACATGTTCTTGAAGATAATCGGTGGCTCAACTTTAGAAAAACTGTCCGCTCAATAGTGAATAAAGTTAGATATTGGCGCGTTTTTATATGTACAACAGACAGTCGCGTTAAATAGAGTTGAATACAACTGCAACCCTTGATCTTTGTTGTCGCAGTTGTTGTCAGGTTTTTATATGCAAATAAAAAAGTGTTTTGTTAAAATGAATAATATGTAATATGTACTATACGAATGTTTTAATCTCACAAGATTCAATTCAATTCCGGAAGAGCAGTTGGTGTCTGGTATTTACGACATGGAGTGAAAAGGTTTGCTAAAGCTACTAAAGAAGTTATAGTAAGTGCGGGTGCAGTGGATTCTCCAAAGTTGTTGATGTTATCGGGAATTGGACCGAAAACACATCTACAATCTCTTGGGGTATTGCCAATTAACAATAGTATCTGTAATACGCAATAATAATATCCTGCTATTAAACGCCAAAATCAATGTATGCTAAAAAGCTTAGGGGGCGTAAGGGCAAATGCAAGGGGAAAATGATAAATAAGTCCACTGATCCACATACTAAAATATTCAAAACTAAAATACTTTTTACATTTTCCAGATTAAAACACGGATCGATCTTCCAGTTGGTAAAAATCTTCAAGATCATGTAGCTGTTCCATTAGTACGTATCAGTATTGACCAGCCGATATCTTTCATGCCCGACAGAGATTTCACGGTTCAAAGTGCAATCGACTATTATTTCTACGGCCAAGGTTTACAGTTTAATTATACACTGAAAAAGGCACAATGAATTAGGTGACAACAGTGATGAGTAATTAAAATATTAATTGAATATTTCAGGCCCTCTAAGTAATCCAAGTGCTGCGGGAGCTCAGGCTTTCCTATCATCGAGCAAAGTTAGAAACCAGGGAATAGATTGGCCAGATCTACAGTTGTATGTTTTTGCAGTTGGTACATACGACACGATAGACGATGATTTTGTGCGAGGGCAGGGTTATCGTCCCGATGTCGCGGCCGATTTATTCGGTCCCCTGAAAGGAAAAGACGGCGCTTTTCTAATTGCTACACTTGTTCGACCCAAAAGTGTCGGCGAACTTTTACTGAAAGATAAGAATCCACACTCTGCACCTGTGATCGACCCAAGATACTTGGAACATCCCGACGATATGCAAGTACTCCTAGAAGGTAATTTCAGATTAATGTCTACTAAAATTTCATAAAATTTCTCACTATTACCACCATTTACAAACTGATCTAGGAATGAAAGTACTACTCGATATTGCGGAGAAAACAAAATCCTTTCAAAGTTTAAATGCGAGATTGTATGATAAACCAATAGCAGGTTGTAAATCTCATACGTTTAGATCCGACGCTTACTGGGACTGCTACATTCGACACGTCGGCATGACCTTATACCACCCTGTTGGTACATGCAGTATGGGCACTGTGGTTGATTCAAAACTGAGGTATCATTAAACAGAACAGAAGTTAATATATTTCTGAATAAATAACTTTAAATTTGTGTTTATACACAGGGTATTAGGAACATCAGGACTCCGAGTTGTTGATGCATCAATAATGCCTGTGATTGTTAACGCAAATACTAATGCACCTTCTATACTTATCGGAGAAATGGGTGCGGATTTTATTCGAAAATACTGGACCGAACAATACGCTATCTGCAATTTTTTTGCGCATACATTTTTTCCTAAACAAAGTCAGCATAAATGTTACTATTCGCGAATGTTGTAATAATGTAAAAATTAAGCATTCCAGAAATCTTCATACTAATGTTGTAGAAAATATTTCACTTGCCAACTTTGGTGTTCCTTAAAAATTAAATTTGCTTTATAAGCATTGCTTCACAATTAAATAGTTACTTGTTTAACCTTTTCAAAATGTATTACAGTGACAAATTCCATTTTTTAAGAATCTATGATTACCACTTTTTACATACCCACTACATGTGACAATAATAAGTTACTGGTCGCGGAGCCTTGGCCTTACGCCAATGATTACTTGTTGCATGTTTGTAATTACTTTATGGTGATGAACATTATGTACCAATATAAATAAAGCATATCCGATGTGATTACACTTCAAAAGCCAAACCTCAATATATGAAATTAAACACCTTCATATTTTGATCTTTGAAATAAATCACGTTGAGCTACCCCACCCGTAATTTTTTCCATTTTCAATTTTCAATTCTTGCATTCATATTAATTTTCTATAAACGAAAACTAACACGATAGTATCTGCCATGGACTTTATTTTTATCTAGTTAAGTAGCCTCAGGTTGGCGCGCACGTTCATATTACACCACCATTTCCTTTTGTTAAGTAGGAGGTTAGATTTTCAATACATACCTTACTACAATAAGTATATGCTGAATAGATAAGATAGGCACATAAAAGGTAAATTATTTATTACATTAACACTGACTACGTTGTAGCATTGAGATGGCTTGTTAAAGTAGTATAGCACCCGTGTATTGCTGGCAATGCAATTTTAGCCAGACCTGACAGTGTATCTTGTATTTTCTCTTTATCCAAGTTTTTGGGCACTAATTTGACAATCTAGTATACACAAAATGCAAAACCAGTAGGTTCAATATCTCGGTTCAGTCGACCTCGGTTCAGGTGTGGCGTGATCTACGCTGTAGAAATTGTAGATTAACCTGGATTGTTTTTCCTAGCTGCATCATTAGATTGATAAATGTGAGCGCAGGAGCACTTTTCATTTGACTAGTTTTTTATTTTCTCTTCGTATTTAAATACTTTTTGCATATTGAGCGGTGTTTATTTGCTAGGTGGTGGAAGCAGAAGGAAAGATTTATTTCTTGTATTAATTTTTCTTTGGCTAATGCAACATTGTTCTGTGATTCGTAGTTTGTGTAATTGTGTAGTCACCCCTGACACCTGCCACCTTAATTTTAACTGGAGGATATTTTCAATCAATTTTTTTTACAATTCTTAATCTCCAACGATTTTGGTAAGTTTATATTATTCCAGAGCCTGAGCCTACATAGAACTCAATATAACATTATCTTTGCTATTTTAAAAAAATTGTTCGTTGATTCCAGGATAAAAAATAATAGGATGATAACAGGTGGAAGACTTTTGGCGGTTACATTAACACTAATGACTGCCGCATTCGTCATGAATGCTGCAGAGGAAAGCAGTAATGTGATAGCCATTGGAAATCCTTGCACAATCGGTGGTCAAAATAAGTGTGCAAATTACAGCTCTTGTTTACCACAGACAGGAGAAGACAAAAAAACTCTTCATGCCTGTTCCTGCAATGAAACTGCAATGAGAATGGAAAATAAAACTTGCTTTGTGAATCCAGGCCACCAGTGTTATTTTCCTTATCCTTTAATACAAGCAACTGCAGAGACTGCTCCCATGAGACACTTCCCTTGCATTCCTGAAGCTTCATGTCAGATTGGTGTGACGGTGAGTCACAGAAACGATTCACATAGTATGCAAAAGGGGTTTTGCATGTGCAAATCTGACATTGCCTACAGAGATTTAGATCTAAAGCTGGAAATGTACACCTGTTCGTCGGTTACAATTTTTCCCTTCTGGTCAACTACATGTTTTACAGTGTTGTTTTTGTGTTTTGCTCATTTTTTGAATCAGTAGTGCATTCGTCATTTAATGATGGGTAATAGGTGCAGCATTTTTTCTCCAAATTGTCTACTCATTCCGTGTTTTGGAATCCAGAAAAAATCCATGTATTTAGACTTGTTCTCGTCAACATGTTGTCGAGTCTTGGAAAATGTGAGGGTAGAATTTTACAGCAGAGTCAATGTGAAAACAAAAGCCAGTAATATAAATATTATTTTAGCTTTGAAAAACTAGTAGTACCTAAAAATCCCACTGTCTGGGAATAACTGTTTTCCTTAGTTGGTAACTTGAATCACATTGTTTCAGTGCATTATTCCTGCACATTATAGTCACATCAATTTTTGCATACACAAAGTAATCTACTAAATATTGCTGTCTCAATTTCTCAATAGAATTATTATTTATCTTATATTTTAGTGTATCGCCTAGTTTCGAGTTTACTCCAATACCAACAAACTAAATAGCTGAATTACACTCTTGCAGATAATTACAATCAAATTTTTGATTTGTTATCTAGAAGTCAGAGATGGGCAAGAGACGGTACATGTAGCTAAAGATAAGTAACTTGGATGCAAAGAGGTATCTCGTATCGCGAGAATTGAAACTAAAGAAATGTATCTTGTATCTTGAGAATTTTAATTAATAATCAAAATTTTAATTAGTAATGATTAATTAAGTATCTTTGCTTCCAGGAAATCTAGTAATGTATCTTGTGCAGCTTGTACCTAATGCTTTGTGAAATAATGAAATGGGTTTTTGGAGCAATATCGAAGATACATTTTAAAGTATCTTTAGATACAATTTTTTAGAATGAATTTTGTAGATTGTATCTTGAAGGGTTAAGAATTAATGAGGATGGAAATATACTGAAGATTTATTAAAATGTAATACTATGAAGATTTACTATTATTAAAATAATTCTTTGTCCTGTGTGCTTACGTCATAACCTACTTGTATTCTGCACTGAAGTATGCCTACAAAGATTATATCTGTACGGAATATAATTATCTTACAATTAATGCAATCCTCATTGTGACTTTATACATATTATTGTAAATCGGGTATTATATATCTTCTGTAAAAAAATTTGTTGTCATTTCCATTGTAATAATACACTAACCATTCTAATAATACATACAATATGTAGCTTTACTTAGGTATCCATATTTATTATGGGCACCTAGTCGTCAAATGGTTAAGTTATGACTTATTGCGAATACATGATATCGAACTCATAGACAGGTGAAGTTTTTGCTGTGAATACCAGTTTACTGACGGGCAACAAAAAGTACCTGATAATTACTGTCTTCGTGTAATATGTTCTTTTTTGTAGCAATTGCGTATAATAATAATTATGGTAGCTTGTGGGTTGTTTGTAAACAGTAGATCTTATATCCATAGTTTATTTATATCGGAAACTCAAATCTTCCTTACTCACCTAATGTTAGAGGCTGCTTGCGATTTTATGCAACTCTTAATGCCTAGAGAATTAGTAATTCCCTGTATCAATCGGGTTTAGATCTTATGAGGGTACAATTGTACCTAGTACTAACTTTCAGTTCCAGTTTAATGAATAAAAGTTATTGGTTGCTGCCGACAGTTATTATTTTTCAAATTGTGTTACATCATTTTGTCCATCCAAATCTACTTCACAATAACTTTTGAAATGGGGGATTATTACGCAAGACATAAATAGCTAGTGCAAACTGAATTCAATACCAATAATCCCAAAGGCAGATTGGGTATTTTTGTATATTTTCAAAATCATGGCCAATTTAATATTAAATAGTAAATGATCTCACAAAATCATTTTTATGAATAATAATTACAAAATCAAATGAGCTAATACTGGATATAAACTGACGTTGGAGTGCATTCTGCACAGGAAAACTATAATTTATAGCCACTGGCCACTATCCAACAATACTGACTAATTATCCTTTAGCAAACAGAATTCACATCCAAAGCTATTCTTCAATTTGCTTAAAAGTAATCACGACAGATATACCCCTTCATCTTCTTTCTGTAACGAACTATCAAGACTCTGGGTTATCCAAATGTATATTCTTTCCATGTATGCAGTATTCTATCATAGTGGTGGTAAGCAGAAATCATTTATAGGATTTTTTTGTTTCACGACGCAAATACCACAAACTGACTGGGGTTGTTAGTTCAAGGACTTGTGATACCTACATTTACGAGACTGCTAGTTTTTTCAAGTGTCGCTATCTTCGTAATCTTTACTATTACAGTTACTGTTATTTTATTATCGCTTAGAGTCAACAAGAGCACACAAGACACAAAGCTTAATTTTCGTATACCTACATACCTTTATGTGCAAATGCAATACCTTTGTCTTGTCCTGGAAACGACTTCTTCAGTGTATGAATTTCCACAGCAGGTTAAAAACTGACACGAGTCAATTGAAACCAAAGACACGTGCGAGATTAGAATACAAAGGACAAAGGGGAATTAGAAGCTGTGTAGATTCATTATTCAGACTATGAAAGAGAATAATAATCTAAATCGTTTGTGATGATCTGGAAGGAAATGAATATTTAATATGCTTTAACATGTATAGGTATGCACTGATGTAACAACTATGGATAATGCGAATATATTATTGTGTATTTGTACAAACAGAATAATTTTAAATTTTACATTAAACATGTTTAGAATAGGATAAAACAATGCACAACAATAGAGCTACAATTTTAATACTTTCACGGTTTCCTCTCTCATTCGAAACTTCTGAACTTTTCCCAAGGGAGTTCGTGGGAATGTATCTCTGAAGAGGATATACTTTGGGATTTTAAAATGAGAAATCTGTAAAAAGAACACCATATTCAAGATCAATTAAGATAGATGGGGAAATCCCCATGGATTCGTGGAACTCAGATTTATGAAAGTACATAGCACTGACCTCGCCTCTACAAAAAGACTTAACATCGTCCGTAGTGAGTATTTCGTCTTTACGCAATTTAATCCACACAGCAGGTTCTTCTCCCATCCGAGTATCAGGAACGCCGAAAACTTGCGCTTCTTCAATTTTGGGGTTTGTCATAAGAAAATCTTCAATTTCCCTTGGGTAAACATTTTCTCCTCCTCGATTAATCATTTCTTTAATACGACCGACGAACTTTGCGTGTCCACTACTTTGCATGACGAACAAATCTCTAAATGACAAAAAACGATCTATTCTACACAAAAGTTTCTTAGGGGAATATAAAAACTCATAATATTATTATTACGCACCCAGTGTGGAACCATCTTGACGGTTCCAATACCTCAAGAGTTTTTTCTTGCTCTCCCCAATAGCCTAGCATCAAAGCATAAGTCCTGACACAAAGTTCTCCTTCCTGACCAATGGGCACTATTTTACCTCGTCTGTCTACAAGTTTTACCTGTACATAAATTCAACATATATGTAAATAATATTATCTTACTATATACTGTATCAACGCACGCACTTGTATAATACCAATATTTGAAGCAATACATATATATACGCATGCGATCGCGATGAGATCTTAAGAGACTTGAAACGATTATATAAGGATATTTGCTTCTACAGTTTGTTTATTGTGGTTTGTTTGTTATGGTCATGACCATCTATTACACTAAAGGTTATGATTTGTGTGTCTCGCATACATGCTGACGTTTTTGCTATGCTCTGTTTTCAGCATGCAGGAGTAGTGAAATTTCTTTGATTAAATGGGCTTGTAACAATCTTTGTATATTTCTAACATCATTTAGCATTTACTTCATGCTATAAGCCAACTCTGTTAAAGTTTGTCTTTTTTACTCTTTTTGTCTCTTTTTTGAAATATGTATTAATAGAAATAATGACGCAGAAAAGGTTTTAAATAATATTTCTTTGTGTTTACAAATATTTGTATTGGCTTTTCTCATTTAGAGATTTTCCTAATGATTGAAATGCGATTATTAAATTACCACACCCTTTGATGACATTCTAAATTAATAATAAACTTCCTCTTACACAAGACCTGTACTATGATACCTCATGTGTAGCAGTGAAACAGTGGCCTAAAATAAATAAGAAATTAAATAGTTAGAAAAAATTGCCTCTGTATGCTCGGAGGGAAAGCCAACGGTACTGCCAGTGACACCATCGGGGTCAGTGTGTATGCTTTGATACGCTGCTCCGATTTCTGTCATACCGTAATTGTTCTAGTAAAACAAATATAAAACTTTGACAATTTTGCAGATTAGTTAGATGGTAGACCCATTAAATAGATGATTGACACATACAGAGACCAATTGTATGGATAATTTCTCTTTGATTTCTTGGATTAACGTTTCCGAGCAAGCGGCCCCCCCAATCGAGGCTGTGGTCAATGTGTGGTTTTCATACTGATGCTGATCCACTACTTTCAGTACATCTGTAAAGATTGTTGGTGTTCCAACGAGTACGGTGCATCTGTGTTGAGAAAAAATGAGCTTTACATTTTTAATGACTAATTAAAGATGCAAAACATCAATCGTAAAATGGTTTGCAAGTATTGCGCACCTTTTAGCTGCGGAGATTTCGACTATAGCCTTGGGATCGTATCCAAACGATGGAAACACAAGACAAGCTCCATGATGCAAGGAAGCTATCACTCCAATTTGACAGCCATAAACGTGGAATAGGGGAACGGGAAGACACACTCTGTCCTGTGGATACAAAACGAGAGGATTGAATCAAAGGTCGAATATTTCATTTGTGCAAAAAATATTGTCTTTACTTGCATACAATAAATACCCTTACCTTATCACTCAGTAAAAGCCGTTTTCCAACAAAAAACCCATTATTCAGTAGACTATGATGGGAGATCATAGCCGCTTTTGGACTTCCAGTTGTTCCCTGTAATAATAAAAACTAGTTTCACACACCTGATGACGGTGTCAGTATGGGGTTTCCAATTAGTACATTCAAAGCGTTTACAGAAAATATTTACTACTCACCGAAGTAAAAAATAGAGCACAAATATCATCAAATTGTACATCCAAGTTATCCAGTTGACTGGCCAAGATGTTGTTACTGCCCAATCTCACAATTTCTTCGAAAGAAAATGTACCTCTGCGTAAATGCAAAAGTAAATTCGTGGAAATCTACTACTGCGACTACTGCCTAGTGGGATGGTTATCTTAAAATGCATAGATATTCTAACTCCCATGTATTCGCTTATAATTATATCAAACCTGCGGTCTACTTCCACCGAAATCACAATTTCGAGCTCAGGAGCTTGAGAACTGGTCAATTGTCCAGGAGAAGATTGTAGAATTTCAGGAATCGAGCGGACAAGTACATCGTAAAAGTTTTGGGTACGAAACTGCTTGCCAATGACAATACCTTTTACACCCACTTTGTTTAAACAGTATAAAAGTTCCCTGCTCTGGTAAGCAGCATTAATGCTCACCTACAGTACAGTAAAGCAAGGTGAATTTATTATTTAATACTCCATGAGTTCACTTTCTAAATCTGTTTCATAATCTTAACACGTTATTACCAAAATTAAGCCTGATGTCCAAGCTGCCATTTGTGTCAAATAGTATTCATATGAATTGAGACTCCATATTGCCAAACGGTCGCCCTTTTGCAAGCCAAGAGCTAAAAGTCCACCAGCTAAATGGTATATCTATGCATAAAATATGCTATTGCTACACAATGAAAATATTTCACTTCTCTACTAATATTTATTCCGTAAATAAACATCATGTGTATAGCGTGTAAAGGTATTTTGTGTTTGCGCTCACGCAATATTATTTAAGCAGAAAAAGGTGTGAATAGATTTGTTTATTCATTTGTGTATGAGAAATAGAATACATACACACCCACCTCTTCCTTAAGCTGTTTGAAGGACTTTTGCACGTCTTGAAATGGAACAATGAGTCCTGGCTTGTCTCCATACTGATTTGCAGCTCTATTGATCAGTTTCCCAAGTGTGAGTCCTTTAAGAGGTGACTCTCCCACAATATTGAAATAGCTAAGTGTTGTCTCCGTCTCATCGTCATCATTTGCGCTGCAAAGGAAAATGATAGTGCACAGGTATTTGTTGAGTGATATATAACCCATTGTCACTTCAAAATGATATTTACGACGTTGGTAGATTATGAGTGGATAATTATAGCTATTTGTCAGTATTCACCGTAGAATTACGCTCACAAATACACAGGTATACACTATTTCCGTGTCGTTATATAATTTGATTCTTATTAGTTATCCTAAATTAATTCATATATATAGTATGTACTTCAACGCATTGTCTCATGTGACAACAAATTATTTGAGAGTCTTGCTGTATTTTCTACTACACAGGGGCGATTCATAACCAAAGGGCGTCTGTGTTTAAGGGGGGTACTGATAAAATATGATAGATTTGACATGCGGAGCAAGGCATATCTGGTCTGGGTTGACAATGTCAACTAATTAGTATAGAGCCAATATTGTGGTGGGTGCTGTTATTGCAGTTGTGTTGGAACAGAGGTTGTACATTGCTCTTCTAATTCTAAGCTACTGCAATTTTTATTGTAGTGGCTTATAATTTACACTTACTTTTATTTCATTTTTTAGGAACAATAAGCGAATGAGTTCCAATAATTTCATGCAAAATCGGACATACGGGTCCTGGGGGGGGGGGGGGGG
>JABASC010001908.1:0-20344 GCA_019776185.1 Plutomurus gul | reverse complement strand
GTAACTCTTCTGATATTATATCTGGCGAGGATTGAACCGACTTGTGGACAGAGCATATGAAGGTCCTGGCCTTACTTTCATCTCAAGGCTCGTAATATAAAACACAGATATGATATTCCCCTTCCTATTCAACCGTACAAAGCTTAAATTGCACAATTCTCTTAAATATATGTACAAACACTTTGCGAATGACAATAGATACTATAAGGTATATATAATTCTGTGTTATGGATGTAAAATCCTTGTATTTAGTAGGAATAAGTACAGTAGTTAGTACGCAGAAGTTACATAGAGTCAATGTCTTAATACAACATTAGTTAGCTGCTGGTGCATGTGGTAGGTAATTTATGCTACACATTCTATTGTTATGAAGAAAGAGAGACTTGTCGTGTAGCCACTATAAAAAAGGTTCGGTAGCACGACTAGTTTTTAGAGAAGCAATTCGATTCCCGTTACAGGTAACATTCATGACACATAGACTTATATAGTAGAAGCAGCTCACAGTGTAAGGAGTACCTTCACACACACGCATACACCAAGAGAGAGAGAGACTGACAAACACCACTGCCAACAAGCCCAAGGAACAACAAAGCCTGTCTCTGTAGTACTAGCTGGGGACAAGACAGGCAGATGTGAGAACTTTCGTACATCAGGTATTAAAGTGGGTAAGCAGATAAGCTGCAGTAGAAGAAAGAAACTGTAGCAAGCAGAAGAGCAAATCCAAAGAATAATATGCAAAATACAAAGCATAGGAAAGGGATCTTGCAACCTTTACATACTAGTGCATATACATATGAATATATCTCGACCACCTTTTTTACACGGCATTGCACAAAGTGTGATGTTGATGTGAGCTATAGAAATGGAAGGAAGAATAAAAGAAAAGAAGTTTCGAAGAAAATAGAATGAATTGGAGAGATTCAAGGGAAAATACAGGACAGCTAAAGCAGGGCCGGCAAACATTTATCATTTCTGAAGCGAACAAGAGAGCCAACAACGGGACGAAGAATGGATCAGCAGTATTAGCAGCACTATAGAAGACTTTACAGTAAATGGCACACGTATAGTGCATGCATAAGCGCTCTTTATGTATGTATAAGGTATACTACCAAAATTCTATACGCAGACAGAGACGTAAAATTTTTATACTAAGAATTCATATCAAGGCAGAAGGCATTCAAAATAACATGTATACGATTTTAGAGCCTATTCAGAGCCAAATAACAGAGTCATAGTGGAGGATGGAATGAGCAAAAGAACCCAAAGGAAAGAAAGGATCCTTTTGGTATATTATATAAAAGTATTACATATATACTAGTTGAAAGGATAAGTGAAGAAAGTGTTTATACCTGCACTAGAGAGATCCTGTGAGAGTATGGATCGGCGTGTATTATGACCCGAGAAGGGAGCCATTGGTGGGCTAACGTCCGAGTCGTTCTCGGAACAAACACCGCTGTCAGAGCCGGAGCTTTTGTCTACAGGGATTGGACACTCCTTGGGGTACCTGGTGGACTGTGCAGAGTACAGGTTGCTGTGAGCACTTGGGTTGGAGGCTCGATGGTTGTTGGGAAAGGTAGAGCCATAGTTAAGAGCCATCAGTCCAT
Organism: Plutomurus gul; assembly: GCA_019776185.1. Classification (NCBI taxonomy): domain Eukaryota; kingdom Metazoa; phylum Arthropoda; class Collembola; order Entomobryomorpha; family Tomoceridae; genus Plutomurus; species Plutomurus gul. Next base: position 18,740 of record JABASC010001908.1, on the reverse strand, counting down.
GGTGGTTGCTGTTGACTGTGCTCGTTGACTTGTTGTTGTTGGTGAAGAGGGTGGAGACGGAGAAGTGATTGTTGGTACTGTTGCTGTTCTGGTAAGAAGAAGACAGCAATGAAGATGACGACGAAGGGTTAAGCAATAATGAATTGGATGCCGAAGGTGGGAATGAAGGTGTGACGGCCAAATTGAGCGGCTCCACGGGCTGCGATGGAGGATTGTGCATCGTCTGCTGCTGTTGACTCATCATGCGTAGTCTTTTGTTGCTCGCCTTGCCAGCAGTCGATCCTCCTCCGCCTCCTCCGAAGTCCATCGCCAACATGCCCGAAGCTGTGGAAACTGCAAAGCTGGAATTGGAATTCGACTTGGTGGAGCCAGAAGTGGTGGAGCTTTGCACATTACTTGAAAGACCACCACTATTACTATTACTAGTTAGGCTGTTATTAGACCGACCCACACTCGAGTTGCTGTAGTTGTAGAAGGGATCGACGACGGAATTCGCATTCAGATGATGAGGTTGAATTTTTTTGACATTCGTGCCAAGTCTATTATTGTGAGTCCCTGTTGTACTCCTGCCACTAGAACATTCATCACATTTCCCATAAGGACAATTGGATGTGATCGATGTGGAGGCTCGTGATTCACTGTTCCTCGTTGTCATCACACTCTGAGATCTGCTGATTGAGGAAGAGCTGGAAGATAAGATGCTGTTGCCGTACGAAGGGCGAATGCTCCGCCCATTATGATTAGTTGGCAATTGGTTGTTGTGATTGTTGTTATGAGTCGCATTGTTGCTATTGCTTGTAATGCCTGCTCCTCCGGTATTGTTGCTATTGCTTGTTGCACCTCCGTTATTGCTGCTGCTGCTTCGCAAGTAGTACAGTGTTGAGTTCAACTCTGCCAGACGACTGTTTGAGGAATTAGTATTGCTGGTGGTGGTGGTGGCGGCGGATGATGATGATGATGATAATGAAGGCTGACTCCCGGAACCTTTCTGACTACTGGAGGTTAAGGGTTGGCTCAGTGTCAGTTTGGATGAGGAGGACCGGAAGTAAGCCGACGGATGGATTATCAACAGAGGAGCACTACCAGGTGGAACTAAAATAATTTGATAAATACTTCAATAATGACTTTTATTCACCGTGCATGAGTACAAAATGAAACTGTAGAAGAATGAATTTTAGGCAATTATGTTTTAATAAATAAGAATGTATTAGTAGAATGCCTACCTGCCACTTCCTTTGGTAGCTCGTACTCAACGCTGACGTCCACAGTCAGCGGTCGATAGAAATCCACCGGCTTTGACAGAGCGCCTTGATTGTTGTATCGCAACATTGACATGGCTCTCCTATTATATTTTTCTCTTTGCTGTTATTAGGCTACTTTTATGCAGTGCTGCGCTTTGCACACACAACACAACACTTTTAAATATAGTACTGCAACTTTACTGGCTTCTCTTGCTCGAAAACGAGATACTAATAACGTTGCCTCAAGAAGCAGCAAACAATTAATGAGCCTAGACTCACTACCACTCAGATCAAACAAACTCTCGTTGTATGCAGTGAAGGAAGTTTACGTCACTAATGTGACCAGTTCAAGCCCACGTAATGTGAATCATGAAATTCCGGTATGAGCCCATCATCTGTTTTGCTTACTGATGATGTAGTAGTAGTTGGTTGTTGGTAGGTATATAGGTACTTGTCCATGTCTGTGTCTATAGCTGGCAGTTGCGCTGCTGCTAGTATGTTATATATGTATTGTTGTAGCTTAGTTACTTTACAACTTAGTGATTTCACCGAAGCATACTATATTCACTGGAGCTCATGAGCTCACTCAGTTTTCTCTCGTAATTGACTTGACTTGTCCATCCACAATTCAACTATTATTATCGCTTCCATGGGCACTGTAATGCGAGGATGAAGCAGACAAGGTAGGACAGAGAACCTCGAGCAGCTCGTCCAATCCTCCTTCTCTCATCATCTCACCTCTTCCATTTCATTCCAATAACACAATCACAATTCACGTAAACACGAGCACTGACCTCGTTCAGAGAGTTACCTACCATGTGCTAAAAGTCATTCTTGTTCTTATTCTCATTTCTCTCTCTCTCTCTCTCGTTTCCAATCGCCAATTGTCAATCTGACATTTTCTACTTGGATTTTTTTTCCTTTTCTCTAATAAAAATGTCTTCAACAATCACCCATACTCATCTCCCGTATGCTATGTGTTCCATTTGGCGATCTGCTGAAGAGAAACAAAACAAGCGATCAGTTTTTATATTATTAATGTATTATTGCAATATTAAAACAATATTTATCTAGTTTTCTTCTTATGTCTCTACTTGTACCACCTGCTACCTACATACGGTTTTATTATCTCTATACGTAATGAAAAAGGCAAGTTAATATGCACGATTTATATTTCATGTACCTACTACGGTTCTGTAATATACATTCAATAGAAATAACAGGGATGTCAAGAATTTACATAATACACAATACAATGAGTGCAGATGTAACTAGCACGGTTCTTTGTTGGCTACTGACTGTGGTCGTGTCGACAATGTATAGCCTGCTATTTAGCTACAAAGCAAAATGACTTGCAGTGAACTCGCTTAAATAGAGTCAAAGAGAGTTAGTCCTAACTTACGCATTAGATTTCTACAGAAGGATTAAAACAAAACCTGACAGGACACTATCACTGTGAATAAACACCAAAAGTGTTTGTTGATAGGAACTCGACAGGATCGAAAAGTTCACATGACAGTCAAAGATATTTTGATTTCACTTGTTTTAGCTATCATCGTACCAGCTATATCATACACAAAATATAGGATAATAGTGGGAGGTAATCACTGTTTGTGGAAGCAATGCTTTAGATAGCAACGTAACGATAACAAAACAATGGTCAAAGACCACGATACAAGTTCTCACACTTCTACAATAAACTCATCGTGCTTTTAGCAGTGCTCGCTCGTCCTCTCTTACAAATGCTTACTACACCAGTTGAAATGGAATTAAATCCACTACAATACAAACCTACGTCTTTTTTTATTATACTCCTTCACTGTATAAACGTAGCTAGGCTACATACACACACACACGAGTAATCGAGTTCTGTTGAAAACGTGTAGTGTAAATGAAATGGTAGACGAGCTCTGATGTGATGCTGTTCTGTTTGACTGTGAGCTATTATGTCTATAAATTATGAATGGTAGAAACTTGACACTTGAATGTGAAGATGCACACGTACACACAACAACAGCACATACAAAATTGTGTGTACACATAGAACTGTGTGGACTTAAAGAAACAAAAGTCCGCTATACTGCTCTACCAATACATACTACGAGTGAATACCATAAATACATATACGAAATAAACGACTAGGTACTGTTTAATTATTATTATTATATTTTACAGTATATTACTTATATATCCACATGTACGTTCTGGCAGCAATTGTAGTAGTCAAGTGGATCAGCGGACGACCATCGAAACGATAATGATGGTGCACAGCCGACAGAGAAGACAATTCTGGAGAGAATAGACACTTGAGCAAAAAGAGATGATGGAAAGCCGGGCTGTGTAGTTATGGTTATATGAAATGTGCAGAGAGTAGTGCCACAATCGAGTTTCGTCTCCTCACTACTCACTCACTCAAAGACTCACAGTCTCACTCTCACACAACAATAACAACAACAACAACATCGAAATGAAGCCAGGACCACATGAGACCCTTCTTGTGCTGCGAGATGATTTCAATTCAATTCTCCTCTATACAGATGACTTAATAGTGAGTTTTTGTAGCACACAACAATTTACTCACACACTACAAGATCACAGACACACACAGAGTGAATTTTCTTTCACGTCAGTACAAGTGCACCGTACACAGACGAGCTGGTGGATGGTGGGCAGCAGCGAGCCAGCCAGACTGTGTGTTCGGTTCTGATGTCTACACCGTTCTGAGTTCTCTATGTTGTGCACGAAACTCTTGCCGTCTCTCCAACAACAACTTCACTCTCCAGTTAGCCCAGTCCTCTCGTCTTCTTTTCTACTTGCTGGCTCTTTACTAGTAGTCTCCTATTCCAGAGAGTAGCTGGTAGCAAGTAGAATGAGGTTCTATGAACATCGTGCTGTAGTGAGTTGGGTTGAAGCGTTCGTAGAGAGAATCCGTTTATCGAATACCATGGACGGAGGATTGGGAAGGGAGGCCATCATCAGGGGGTCACGTCCTCCCTCTCTCTCTCTCTCTCTCTCATCTTCGAGCCCAGCCATCCTAAACTAACTCTTTTCTTCTTTCTTTTCCACTTGCACCATTGAAATGGAATGCTAGCAGTGGTGCTGTGCGTATGCAATGCAATGGCAGCAGCAATGCAATCTTTCGTCTTTTCCTTCTCTCCGTCTCTATCTCAGCCTCTTCTCTGCTTAAACTCTCAGTGCTTTGTGGATGTGACTACGACGTCTTTTTCTTGAACGAGTTCAAGCCAACTCACTCTCACTTCACTTCAACATCTCCTCTATGTATATCTACGACTATCTTCCTCTACTCTCTGCCACAGCCACTGCCACTGCCAGCATCCCTCTCTCCTTCTCTCGATTCTAAATATTATCAAAATCGCTGCATGGGATTTTCTACACAGAACGTTGATGCTCTCTTCGTCTTCTTCCTGCACACTGCTCATCGTGTGAGCTCAACTTCTCTCCGCTCTCTACCAAACTGCCTGTGTATAAAACTGCAGTTTTCCCTTCTTAAGTTGACTTGCCATCATATGACTTGATACGTGATACGTACACACACACATTTTAAGAAAGAACGACGAATGAACTGACTATCCTATGTATTATCGTTTCCTATCGTGTCTTCTTTAGACTTACTCTCAAATCTAACTCTCCTCTCTCTCCGTCTCTCTCTCTCTCTCTTCTTTTCATTTTCACACATCCTCTTTCCATTTAACATCCACATTCTTAGTCTTGTCTATTATACGCATGCAGACAAAGGTATGTTATCGTGTTAGTCAGCTATGTTGACGATGCACCTTCAAATATATTAGAATGCGTACCTGCCCTCCTTCGTTAGCTGGCTTCTACTTCACAGTCCGTCTATTCACTGCATGAAAAAGCTTAGTCGCTTGGCAATTACATCATAAATACAGATATTCACACTGTATGTGAGGCTTTGTACTGAAATGCTACGAATCTATTATACATACTCTACTATAAGCTAGTGTAGGCAATAGTAGGCATGCAAAGCATCTTCTACATATATCTACTAATAATGCAATAATAATAATACATTTTCTTTTGAGTGAGTCTGTCACACCGCTCTCTCTATCTCTCTTTGTTTGCTTCATCATCGGTATGTCCTTGCCCATGACCGTGTACGATTATGAACGAGCCTGACTTCAACGTACAAATAAATATGCAGGTTTGTCATCCGCAATTTATCTAGAGTTACTGGTTTGCCATTGCCACATAGAGACAAGGCATAAGTAGGATTAAGAATTACAAGAATTTTATCACTAGTTCAATGTGTGCATGAATTTCTTTCGCAAATACATTTCGACTTGTAGATTTCATCCTCCAGTGGTTGCACATGCTTCCGATTTGTACACAGCAGAGAGCTACTGCTGTTACTACTTATTGTTAGCTGATTTGCATGAACATCATTTGACTGTTCATTTAAGAATACACTTCTATCACATGACTTGCTGCAGAAAGGAGTTTATTGGATCCTGTGCATGTTTTACATTGAAATCTTGTTAACGAGATTCATTTGAACAAATAGAGTACATATCAAGCAGCAGCCGACTACTTGTATACAATCAGATACGAGTACGTAGAGGGCGAACAATAAGAATTACAAGAATACATGAATATGATTAAGCAAGAGCATTTTCCATGTGCATCGTCGTCTGCACGTATTTAGTAGAGGCACAAAGAAGCTTCCAGTAGGTACATACATGTGTTGGAATTAGGGCATATTGACCGATAAACATCTTGCCTTACACCACCTCCCCTCGTCGTCTCAAAACCCAACGTCAAAAAAACTTTTCACATGATGAAATGAAATGATGATAGACATTTTGTTAGTCTTTGAATGTGCAGCCTCTCTCTGAAGCTGACTTTCTTGCTTGCTTGCAGAGAGCCTTTTACATAATACATACATTATCTTCATCATTCTATCACTTAAACGTTAATCATTCCATAACATATTATTATTTAATTCCCAAGTATTTTATTCATCATGCTTTGTCTACAATAATGTTTTTCTCTCGGGATAGATGTACAGCTTCCACTATCTGTACATAAATACGCAGTTATGTTTAGTACGTTAAGTAGCAACACATAATCTGTACGTGGACGGGTGATAAATATGTTTTCTCTTCGCTTTTCCATTAGTAGGTACTATTTAGTAGGCCGATTGTGCTCATTGCCTTATCAAAATGCCTACACAATGAAGTGATGGGATGTTACAGTCTTTCTCTGATTAATATTGTTGTGGACTTTTGTCAGTACGCAGTAAGTACACACGTACTATCAACTTTATGCATTGTGTTTCATATAAATAGGGTACAAACAAAGTGGATAAAATAATAAAATGTATATATACATATCGCTCATAAATGCCTGGGACTGTTTTACGCTGTGTACTACTACTGCTACAGTACGTGCCTAATGAATCCATATTATTTGTGTATTAGAAATTGTTTATTGTAAACAAAGTCATTAAAGTGAAGAGACAGAGTGGTAAGACTAGCCAGTGGATTCTGAGTGAGTGAATGCAATCAGAAATGAAAAGCAACGTGTAACATTATCTCTGTATAAACAACGAGTGTCAAGATAAAACGCATGGGCTCGTACGACATGCTTATATTCAGCTAATCGAGTCAGCGTGTACAGGAATTTTCAGCTGTAAAAATGGCATATTCGTTCCAGACTGTCCTTAATAGCGATTCGAATGCCACATTTCTCATGCTTTTAGTTAATTGGAGATTTCAAAGTTCATATGCATATTTAGCTGGATGGACTTGAGCATTTGGACAGAAACTTGAAACGTTGTTGTGGGCACATGAATTACGGGTTCACATTCTCATTTATTTTTCAAATAATATTTCTGTATACTCCATTATAAGACTATTAGGTTCTACTAAGACCTTTTGTATTTCAAACTGCTATATTTAGTACACATTAGATGTATATTTATGGTTTGAGTTGAGGAGTTCAAAGTATTGGTGGAGAAAATGGTACGTTATTGTAAACGGCTGTCAAAAACTTTGTTTAGTGTATCCTACGAATGCTGTGTATGATATCCTGCATCCAGGGGATCTCATTAAGAGCTTATGAGCCCCGACCAATTCCAAGTGCACCTCGAGAAATATAAATGGAGAATTACTACAGGAACACCCAACAAGTAAATCCCTTGCTGACTGTTTTCTAAGGATGTAACTGCGTAGACTGTGTCGGATTATTAATGTAGTATTGATGGCGAAACCATGGGACGAGACCTGAGAGAGAGAGAGACCACTCCTTACGGGTTACAGTCTGTTAAAAACTACCAATAACTTCTAGTACGACTCCGCAATTCAGACAATTTATTTACCGGTCGTATTGAGTGTATATCTATTTGAGCATCTGAAGAGACTCAGTTCAAAGGTGAAACAAATAAATCATTTCCTCTTTAACGCTTCAAGGTCATGGCAGGTAAAATTTGCTGGATGGAACCCTTCCCTGAGAACAATGAGATACTTTAATAAACCTATAATAATAACGAATGTGGAGTTTATGACTGATACAGTAAAAATGTTAATGTACGACCGGTCCTAGTCCTAATTCCCGACAATGTGTGTCAAATGATTGACTGTTTATCAATTTGTAGAAAAGAATACAACCTAAAATCTTCATATATACGTATACAAGTACAATACTTATGTATAATCCTTTGTTGTGTTTCATTGTTGTATTGTCACTTCGAGTCAAAAATTCAAATCACATTCAAAATTCAAATGAATTTATGGCACAATACTTTGCATCCTGAATTGGAAAACGGGTCAGAGCTTTGATTATAACAATATTTGGGACTGCTTATACAATTAGAGTAGTAGGTGTGTTGTACTTTGTAATAATGACAACACAATGAAAATGACCTAAATAATTACGTAAATATCCTGTAGATGAGTTGACATTCCTTTGTGAGAAAAACTTTTGTAGTTCTACCTTTCCTTTAACTATACGTATGTAAACGCAAAAAGAGTAATGCAGATGAATTTTGGAAGAATATTACTAAATGCATTCAGAATTTATTTAGAAGAATAAGTATAATTAATAAAATCTCCCAAAAAACGAGATCATGTAAATGATATCGTTTTAAAATCGTCTTCCCATGGTTATTCATTCCACAAACTAGGTACTCCTTTCAATTTTTCGTGATAATATCTTAACGTCATCGCATGTACAATCTGCAAAATATGTTTCATGACTATCTGTATAAACTTATTTAGTTGCGTTAAGATCTTTGGAACTACTGCTTTGGAAATTGCGTTATACTTATGCACATAATAATAATAATCTTATGTGGGTGGATGCACATACGGAAATCATAGTCTCTCATGTACAGGTAATAGGTAATAACACAGGCACACAGTTATGCCCACGTACACATTCAGCATAATATAGGTAGTATACACATAAGATGATGTGGCATATCCATGGCCTCTTCTCAATTAGCTGCAGTTTTAAAGGATGTGCACAAAACGTGTGTAGCGAAATAAGCATTAGGATGACTGCAGACAATGAGCCTTGGCCAGCGACTGAACGAGACTGAATGAGACATGACGGGCAAGCCCTTCCCCTGATAAATTGAGCGAGTCTAGTAAAATAAATGTAAAGGGTCATTTACAAGAAAGAGCCATCGCCAAATGTGGAGATTAGGCATTTCACAAACGACGACAGCATAGCAGAAAACAAACCGAAAACAGTCATAATGGTCATGCCCAACTCAAATAACATTTGATCATTGTGTTTCTTCTGGGCTTCGATAGGCCGATTATCGTCGTCCACTTACGTTTCCTTCTTTGTTCGCCAGAAACCCGTTCAGCATCAAGAAGGGATATGTGTCTTTGTTCGCTCGTTGTTTACGCCATGGCATGTCTTGTATCGTATGCTTAACTTACCACTAATACTAAATTACTGCCCTTTCTTTCATTCTTCCATCAGCATTATATACATATAGTAGGTAGTCAAGTCTCTCTTCAGTCGTCCTTCCTTCAAAACCTTATTACTTTTATCCCCATCCTCCACCACCACCACCACCACCACCACCACCACACTCTTCACTATAAACTTACTACTCCATGCTCCATGTTTATATAGATCGTTTGTCGACCAGGCGCTTATTTCCAGCGGAATTGTACATTTTCTTCCAAACGACTGCATAACCAAGTACAAGCAGAAAGACGACAGAGAGTAGACATTGTGCACCAACTACTAGTACTACTACATACTGTCTACCTCGACACTAATGCCCCCACGTTTGTTGACTGTCCAAGCTGATGTCACTGGAGAACAAGAAAATATCTGTACGAGAACTCGACAGGAAACTTTAAGGTTTCTCCTGAAACACATCAAACATCATCCAAGTTTGAGCATCAAATAAGAATTTCATCGCATTTCCTCGACTACAATCCAACGATCTACGAGTTCGTAATGTGACACCCCGAAATACATTTCAAATGATCGATAGAACCACATCAGAATGAATTATTACGCTAAGCTATCCAGATTCAGTTCCGCACATCCTTCGTTTCCTTCCATCTTTCCCCTCTCGCTCTCTTCTGCTGCATGCATTCATTCCTATACTATTCCATAATAGTGGTAAAGGAACGTGAGTGAGCACGAAACTAACCTTCGTCTCAACCAAGCCCATGCCATATGCCGTGTCTCGCATTCCCTAAAACCAACTTGGATCATATATGCAGAGCGAGGCTACCCAGATCTCCTTTTCTCATGCCGTGCTCTCTCTCCCTCTCTCGTCTTCTCACTCTGTGGAGTCTATGCTATTTTCAACAGAGAAATCCGAACATCTCATAATTTTATTATGTACTAATAGCATTTGCCAAGTATACATCATTAAGAACACCGAGAGATAAAATTAATACTGCTCTTTTAATTTTTCACTTCTACATGCAATCATAGGCCATTTTACAATATTTCACACAAATAAAATTACGCTTTTCAATTTTCTTAATATTCTTTGAAAGGTATACAGGCATGTTCATACAGTAATACATTGTTACATATGACTAAAAGGTTAACTAGTATGGGTAACTAAAATATCCTATTGTGTGACGATCATGGTAGTGTTGTATAATAGTTAGCATCAAGTAAGTACAGTGTGTACAACTAAACTAGAAATTGTGATTTTTGGCATGCTAATTGAACGCAGCCGTGTCTTATGTAAAGTGTACACATACAGAGAGAGAGAGTGAAGTGTTCGTCTGCAGATACAAACATCAGCATTATTATGTTTAATGTGTGGGCTTGATTTCAAGTGGGAATTCCTGAGAAGAAGACGACCTGAAAGATCAGAAGACACGGTCGCGTCGTCGAATTGCTCAAGTTATTAAATCACTCTACATAATTCCCACATTTCAAGAGTACTCGAAATCACAATTTGGATCGCAGTTGCGGAAGCCGACTAGTGGAGTCTTTCTTGAAATTGGGTTCCATTGAAAGTCTTTCCGTGTTCACCACGAACCAATCCACTTCCAGCAGCTTTTCTATACAAATACCAAAACCAAACATCAATACATTTTTAGCATCTAATCTACTTCAGATATTTTTCCGACTTAAGAGACACGGATACAACTTTTCTAATATAATGCACACATCCACACACAACATTGAACATGTGCTGACGAAACGAAGCAAACCAAAAGCCAGTCACCATTACCGTCATGACATGCTATACCGACGATTTCTCATCCAATACTTCAAGGAAGAAAAACTTTTACACCACTTTCAACGAGTAAATCTAAAATACTCTTGTAGCAGTAGAGGGATATTTCTACCCCATAGTTTACATTACTAATTTAACAGACTATGTAATAATGTATTGTTGGAGACGCTGTATTCGTCCTAACAAAAAAGGTGTGCTAACTGCAACATCCTAGCTAGCCTTTAGTGTGTATAAATATAGAATAGGATATGAAAAAGCATAAACCAAACTCGAAATCCCAGCCAGTCTTTCTCCAGCTGCAGTTTGTTGTTGTGGTGTGATGAGTAATAAAACAAATAAAATGAATGCATACCTAAACACTTAGCAACATAATCCCATACAGTACCTTTAATAGGTATAGATCTTGTTGCAAGCCACGTCCATTGTCTTGTCTACCACGTTTTGTGCTACCATCATGTCTCCTTACTACATTGACAACGACTCTGTTTTGTTTTATAGACAGTCCTCTGAATATTACAGCAGCCCTAGGCTGCAAAGACTAATACAAGACCGAAAATCGAAGGGAATATTCACAGAGACATTCTAAAAAATACAAACACCGTGCTCGGCAAGTGCACTAGCGGATAGACACGTAAATGAATAAGCGCTTTCATACATTCAGTGGCATCAGCGTATTCGACTGATACATTCAAAGCACAGACGACAGACACGACGACGATATACCCTGAATAGTCAGTGTCGCCCTACAAAATAACTATATACAAATTAAACCCTGAGCTTCGAGACTAAAAAGTTAAGAGCATGGCGTATCGCAAGACAAGGTGAAGAAACTTACTTGGTTTTTGACGACAGAAAACTAATATGCATGTTTGTACACGTATAAGTATAAAAAGTAAACCAACTAAATATGAGTGAGAATCTTTCAAGTACTTTTCCTGCAAACACACACAAAACACACAATGTTAAGGGAAATAAAAAGAAACCGTGTAGGACTTTTAGCACATTGCATAAGAGACACAATTCCGAATTCATGTTCTTTGTGCATTACACTTTTATTAAAAATAAGCAGGATGAAACCACTAAAATTGTTTGGCTCCTAATTGTAATTTTGTAGATAAGTTTACCTTGCCATCTCGATACGGTATTTAAGTATGTACTATGTACGTCGGGGCTGCACAGCTAAAATCACACTAAACTAATGCATGGGTACCTACTACACATACTGAAAGTGAGAAAATTCCACCACACCAAAACCACGGCTTACATTACTCACTAAAGATTTGAAAGAGCCCTGTAATAATAAGTACGTATGTACATACATATAAGAAACGCAATTAGAATCCTTCAGTAAGTGAGGTTGGCAAAAGGTACTCTTGAAATTACACAAAAGCATTTGCTAGGGCTAGGGCAGGTATAAACTGTCATGTCTTGTTGAGTCTCTTAATGTTAGCATCTGCATGGCTATATAACGCACAACAAATATATGTACAACCCTCCCGTCTTCCTTCTTATACTACTACAAGGGTAATAAAGCAAGTCTTTCATAAATGTGGACAACGAGGAAAACGACCAAGGTGTACGATAATAATATAAGGATCTATCTTCTAATACAACCACACATTTTTGGGTAAGGTCCTTATACTACTTACGTATAGCTTTTCTTGAGTATGTATGTCTGTTCGTTCCTATCCCAATTTCTGTGTTAGAGAAGCCTAAAGGCCATCGCATACACATATTATGTATCTATATATCTGCATTTATAGTGCTCCCTACTTCCACTCTCTTCTTATAGCTAACCGCATGGATAGAAGCACAGTCGAGTGAGTCAGTCACTAAATAAGTTAAGAATCGCTTCTAAAATTATAAGAGCCACAAATCTTTTGTAAATGCCGATAATGAAACGTTCTCCCATAGTCCCGTAGATGTTTACAACAATGAAGTAGCGATGTGGATACCAATATAATAAGAGCACTTTGTTTCTGTTCCATTTCATTTGGGACGATTTAGAACAATTGCGTACTTTCTCATTTGGGGTAGGTACAAAGCAGAGGCTTTATATACTATGCTAGTAGATATGAACATATATAGAATACTAACAATTTTGGCTATACTAATAAGTTAACAGCGGAGCACAGCTTCTAAAGCGACCAGTAAAACATACCTACCATTAACTAGTTACATACCAGTTATCACAATCGGTAATTGTAGATAGTTAACAAAAATCGGAGCAAAAAATTGGAAAACCTCCATGGATATAAAATACAAAATACCAAGTACAAAGCTGTAGACATTAGATATACACGGATAGTATACCATTTAGTAGTAATACGAAGAATCAAGGCAGAGGAGAAAAGAAGTAAACCTTTTGAGAGAAAAATCCAAAACGCATTACTTTAGAGAAGAATGAATCCACACTGGTATTTAAACCTCATGCTGCTGCTTATAATAATAATATGCAATTCCCCAATAAATGTATGACCCTTCGTAAATAGCCTGGAAACATACGTGTGTGTACGTTTTCGACACAACCCTTCACTGTTTAATTGGCGTTGAGAGTATATATAATATGCAAACATACGAAGCCAGATCTAAGGCCGATGCTCGAATGCTTGGGAGTGGTTTGGTTTGGATGGAAAAATAAACTATTCGGCAAGTCAGATCAGCTTCAAAAGGATGTGAAGCCCGTTCCTTTCACAATCCCACTCTGATCATGGACTGAGAGTGAGAATAGTAAGAGCCTGTATGTATCTACATACAGGCAAAAATACACATGAATGCATATCTAGCATTAGCACTAGATTACATTCTAAAAAGGACCTACTACGAACTACGAACTCATTGCACTCACTTGCCAAACATTATGGTAATTAAAATAAAAGGAAGTCGCCTTTCTTTATTATTACATAAACTATCCATACTGAATTTTAGAATAATGCAATAGCATGGCTTGAATTTTGCACACAAAAGTCGTGGAGAACAGAGGCTTGAGGCAATGTAGCTATAATTCAATAATACGATCCCCGATTCACACAATTATATGTAGAAACCAGTGTTAGGTTGACTAAGACGATAATATACAAAATAACACGTAGTTCGTCAGTTTGTGTGAAATTTCTAACTTCGATCCATGATCCTGGCAGACATCGATCTAAAATCTGATCTTTCATTCTGTACTACCTCTTATATCGATTCATAATAAGAGTAGTTCTCTCTAGCCACTCGACTCTCTGCAGCAGCAAAAGTCTTATTTCCGAGGCTGGCTTGCATTCAGTCAGCTCCAGAGGCATATCTTGGGGCTGAAGACTCTCTTCTCTTAACCTATCCTTTGTGCTTATCGTCGCTCCACTATATAGGCACTAACTCGTACAATAGTAATAGCCTAATAGCAGTTATGGCATAGGACGACTACGTCTAAATCCAATCTTCTCTCCACACTTCAGTGCTCCAATGCACACCGCCCGCATCACTAACTGACTAGAGATCGAGCACTGCTGATGACTGATACTGATGAGCCGACAGAGTGGTAATAGTAAAGTTAGTAATAGAAGTAGAAGAAGAGAGAACTGAGAGCTTAACTCCCAGGAATGGTTTGTCTGCCTCCAATGACCATTCACACGAAAACGAACCCATGTAAAAGCTCGGCTCACTCTCGACAAATAACTAGAAAAGGAAGGCAGCAGCAGCCCAGCAACCCTGCGACTACGAGTTTTTTGCTCACTCACCATGTTGCATTGCATGTATCTCCCTTGTCTTATCACATACAATCACATCATTCTCTCCCTATCTGTATTTAACTTCAATAGTCTCTCTCTTTTCTGTCTCCTCCATCACTACCTATATCACCATCAATCCAATATTAAACTATTGCAAACTCATATTAGCTATACGAAACCATTTCATTGTTAAACCAAGTCACTGTCAAAAGCATGCAGGCAACCAGTTAACTCGAAAGATTATCAACAATCGACATTTCCTCATAAAATTCGTTTATGTGATGAGTTTATGCACATGTTGTCCATGAAAACATTTGTATGGTCTTTTGCGTTTTTAATCTTATTTTTAAACACAGAGTAGAGAATAGAATTCAGAGACCAAAAATATTATATAGAGAAATAAAAATTACAATTTACCACTACTAGGAAAAGCTTTTAATATGCAAACCACTGTACAAGTTCTCTATATACATAGTTGTGTACACAAAAAAGCAAAGCATTAATATATTAACATATTAATACCATGCAACTAAGGAGGGATAGTAAGGAACATAGCAAGAAAGACTCATAAAATAAAGTTGGATGTAGCACCACTAACTATGATCATTTCCGTAGACTCGATAGAATGTGTAAGTTTTTAAAATAACTAACGGAAAGAAATAATAGAGCAGTGAAAAATAACTAAATAGAAAACAAAGCTTTTCTATTGGTGGATACTGTATTGGGTATTGTGGTGCTAAGAGGGGAGGATGATTTGGAAATAAAATAAAAAGTTAACTTGTTAACTTACCAAGACGGAAGAGGGTGTCAGATAGTAATGCACTGTTATTCACAGTTATTCCGTAACATCCAGTTTCCCTTTTGAAGATTTAACGGGAGTAATTATTAATTATACTACCAATGCATGATAAAAATGAAATTTTGAAACTTACAGCTTAACACGAGCTGCCCCGAATGATTTGGCTAATGAAGATGACGCATTCGAAAGAGTGTCCAAGGACAAAGAGCCATATTGCTTTGGTAAGGAAGCTGCCATTTTGTCACGAATGTATTGTTGACTCAACTTTCCCAATTGCTTGATCTCACAAGGAATTTTGGTTCTTCGATGTACCTACAGAATTTAGAAAACAGTTTGAGTTTATTCGTAAGAATTTTATATTTGTCTTAAAATTAATATCTCATTTTTGTGAGAACCTCTAAAAGAGTGGAGATTAAACCGATATACGAGATTATATACGGCTCAAAAGCTGTAACTAAAATTCGATGAAAATCATACGATTTGAGATTTGTTACAGAGACGCTGTCAGTTAATGAGTTCAAGGTGTTAACTGCTGAAACCAAGTCCTGCAAAAATAGTTTCAAACTTAAAAGTGTCATTGATTTAATATTATTAATGAAAAATTGAGTGTTGCTTTGAACGTACTTCTGCCTCTGAATTCGGTTGATACAAGAAATCCTCGGCAAATAGTTGTCGAATAAAAGAAAATTCATGCTTCACGGATGAAGTTATCATGAAGGACTTTTCGTTGGGATTTTTTAACTTGCAAACAGCGGCAGCTAAACTGAATGGAGCTATGAGTGGTAGTAATTGGTTTGAATAATGCTGAAGCTGCATACATTGTACTGTTTCATTGTCCGTGGTTTGTAGCGAAACACCACCGTCAGCATCAGGGAAAGTTATTAGGGTGGAATGAACACTCAAAATTAATATGACATTTTTCTCCAAAGTCTCATCTTTTAAAGGATATCCAAAGTAAGATTGACGGGTGGATAATAATTTTTCAAATGTGTACATGTAATACATTAGTTCGGTAAATAGTAAAGAAGACTGACTTCTAGATACCTGAAAGCACAAAAATACAATCATTTCGAACCTTTGTTTGTATTTTTTTTAGTTTAACAAGAAAAGTCAAGTCTTACATGAGCTATTATAATAGTTGATATTCCAGAAAACAAAGGAACGACTAGATTTTTTCGGTGGTCCAGTATTACTGCTAAAGCTATATTTTGAACTTGCTGACTAAATATAGTGCTATCCGTTGGACTAGGAGGAAAACAGTCTCTATCAATAAGTTGTCTAGCTGAAATCAAGTCTCCAAAGTTAACATATACAGATCCGTACGACTGTGAGCCAAGCCACCTTAATGCTTTCACGAGTCCCTGAAAACAAACGTCAACAGTTAAAAATATTATAATATTTGAGTCAATCAAATACGAATTAACAGTTCACAATATTAAAATTCGTATTACATTTGTGGACTCTTTAGGCTTTGGCTGCCCTAATAGTTCGTGAGCGTAAAGTTTTTCCTCCAGAGTTCTGTCATAGCTCATACTAATGGGTAATATTAAAATATCTGGTATTTCGGCAGAGCGTACCATCTCCAATATGACTGATAGAAGGCCTGCATCACCATTTATAAGAACATTTGTTACATGGAACAATAATGTGTAGACGTACATTATTCAAATTACGAGATGAAATTACCAATTTTTGGAGATAAGGATTTTGCAGAGCGACTTCTTGTGCCTTCTACAAACATTTCCAGAGGATGACCACCTTCAAGGACACAAAACCGAACATACTCACTGATAAGAGCCCAATAAAGAGTGTCATCCCCAAATTTCCTTCTTATGAAAAAAGCTCCAGATTTTCTAAGCATTTCTCCTACAGGAATTCAATAAGTTTGTTAGTCATTCTTTTCGTCGAACGATACCTTCATCATAATATTATCCAGTTCATTTTTTGCATCACAAACTGTTTTCTAAGCATTTCTCCTACAGGAATTCAATAAGTTTGTTAGTCATTCTTTTCGTCGAACGATACCTTCATCATAATATTACCCAGTTCATTTTTTTGCATCACAAACTGTTTTACAAGATAAGAAACGTTGACATTTGTTCACTTGTCTCCGTGAAACCTGTAGTACATCGAGATCCCGTTGAATGCATCAAGCAATCATCATCAAACAATGAGTACAGTACTGCTAAACGCAGGTTCTTTACATACGCATAACTGGTACTGTCAGCGTAACACTTCAAATTTTCATTTCACAGTTTGTGATTGTACTGCTAAATGCAGGTTCTTTACATACGCATAACTGGTACTGTCAGCGTAACACTTCAAATTTGCATGTCACAGTTTGTGATTGTATTTATGGGAAATTATATGCTTCCCCTATAAAATTAACAACAATATGCAGGTGTCCCACTCCTTCGCAAATAAATTTATTTATGGATAATTATTAAATTAAAACATTTTGTTTTCAGTGAGGAAAATAAAAAACTGCAGTTGTCTCTCAATGAAGCAAACGCAGAACCCAGAAATATGCAACTATGAAGCAAATGTTGGAATAGAAGGATGAAGTGCGTATTCTATTCTAAGGTTCACTGTGTACACAGCAACATTTATTTGATTTTGTTTATGTGGTTTAATTTGTTTTTCAGATACTCAACATCACAGCGGCCATTAATGCTACGTTGTGATGGATCCCTGAACTTTTTAAAAACTACCTAAGAATCATTGGAGGAGAGAAAATTTAAAAATGCTATCAATTGATAGTTTGAAATAACTCACCTACACCAGCCATCCCCATGAAATCTATAAGAATGAATCAGTGCAATTCTAGATACTTTCGTCAATGGTGAGTTATAAAAATATTTTTTGTGTTATACCCATTCCAGCAGCAATTATTGGCAGTGGTAATTCGTAGTGAAAGCAGATATAAGAAATCAGCAGAAAGTCAACATAACTTCTATGTGTCGGCAATATTAGAACAGGATAGGACTGAAAAGCCTCTTTGATCTGCAAATAAATCAAAGGCAGTAAATTCCCATTGAACACATGTGAATGAATCGACAACGCAAAGATGAAACAAAATAATGATCTTTCCTGATACCTTATTTAATTTTTCTGTATTCACGAAAATACTTGAATAGAGTTTTTTGCTTAATTTGGACAAAACCAGACCAAACCACCGCACAGCATACAAATGGAAGTCATGGGCTAACTCGTTCAAAATGGCTTTTGCTTGTTTGGCGACTTCTTTTTCTTCCTTATTTTCCTTTTGCATAACC
>JABASC010001907.1:0-20358 GCA_019776185.1 Plutomurus gul | reverse complement strand
TTCAAATTTTGGCGCTGTGGTAGACCAACAACCCCAATGTCAACTGTTACCTTGTAAAGTTTCCATTGACAACAATAATTTTCAGTTTTAGCTTCGAAATTCATCGTTGTTTGCGAGAGCCACACATATAATTCTTATGCCTAAATAATACCCTATGGTTTAATGCATGTGCAAAAACCCATGAAAAACCCATGGGTCGGGGTTTTTGGTTGAAAAACCCTGGGTTTTCCCTTTCCTGACCATTAGCCACCAACAAGATACGCTATGGCCATTTAGGTTTTAAAAAATCTCGACATTTGGTTCCTTTAAAATAAATGTTTAAATAAAGCGAAATTTTGCGTTATTTACATAGGTTCAATTTAATTACACGAAGCAAAAAACAACCTTTTATAAAACGCAGACTGTTTACATTGTCATTATTTATGAATTTAACGGACGCGAGTCGGTGTGAATTTCTCTGGTGGTCGCATGGTTGTTTTAAGGTTTTTTATTGTATTTCTACGGACATTGAATGACATTCAATTTTTGGTTTCCTATTAAAAACAAAACCACTTCCCAATTTTCTGGCACTTTCTTTTTAACTTACCTTAATAAGTGCAAGCAGTTTTTTCCTAACTTATTCGATGTGCAAATTAGCTTAAATGTTTAAAGATGTTCCTTTCAAAATCTAACCTTAAACTCAAATTAACGAATTTAGACTTAAAAATCTAAAATTAGATGTTCTTAGCCAATTGGTTTCAAAAATAACAAAAATTTCTCAAAATAATTAAATCGTGCTCTTTAAAAAAATGCATTTCCCTTATTATATTACAATATATCTATAATTCGTCACACTTTGCGACAAAAGAAGTGTAAAGCATTCACAAAGTCCATGTTATTATTCCCCAAAGGAAACGAAATTCCTACGTTAGAAAATATTAGCTTCAGGACTATTTAGATTAGTTCTTTTCTATTTACATTCTCTTAAAAATTATCCAACACACGATTTTTACATCACATTATATTCGTGTTATGTTTAGGAAGGAGATTATAAATAGTTGTTCATAAAAAATAATCCCAGTAAGCAGCAACGGAATTTTTCTCTCTTGTGCTCCTCTAGAAATCGTCGTAATAACACACAAAGAGATAGCATCACCGTCCCAGCACCAGCAGCAGTCATATAATTCGCATCACACAATTATAATTACAATTAGACAGAGATAAAAGTTTCTTTTTACATTTAGTACACGAAGACACAAAACATACATAATCAAAGTATCAAGTACCACATTAAATACATAATACTAATAACACATTCGTATAATATACACAGAATACAGAGTGAGCAAATTGGACGCTGCGCCAAAACAAAAGCAAAACTACGTGAGTATAAGAATAATAATTAATGTTCTACAAATTGCACATTGTGTATGTTGGCTTGATTGACAAAGGAAAAGACATAATAAGAAATAATACATCCAATGATAGAAACGTGGGGGAATTGTAGTTACTTTTTAACTTTTAGTATTACATCGAATATGCATTACCATTATATACTGCAATGAATCTAACAATGAGCCTCAACAGAAGCAGATAAAAGGCTAATCACTTACACGAATCATGCAACGCGCATGCCGCCCACCGTTAATTGAATTACCTTAGTTAGTATTTGATTTTCACTTGTGAGCTCGGTCATGTCATCAGATAGCCTATCATCGCATCATAATACCGTTTTCTGTCATTCTCTGCACGAGCAACAAAAAATGTATACAGCATCTCGCTCTTATATGTAATACGTATATATATACGAGTAGTAGAAAACGGCTTTAAAACACTTTCGCCTTTATCATCCTCAATTGCCTAATTGGAGTCTGTTAGACGTATCTGTTTGCCTTGCGCCTGCTACAGGTCAGGTCGGCGGCGCTAATTTCCCCCAAACATCTTCTAGTGCATTCATGGTTACCAGTTTACCAGTGAGAAGGTGTAGGTTCATATCTTCTACTCCCATCTGGCCGCAAATGCTATTATTGCTCTGTTTTCTCTATCTCGAACAATTTGTACAGAAGATTCGAGAAAATATTTTTCTACAATCAGCGCTCTACACAAAAACCTACAAGTGTGTATGAGATAAGCACTACTACATTGCATATAAGAAAATAATTGATACTTATAGGAACGTCGTAGTTGCTGCTGAATGAAAAGAATAGGACTTGGATAATATTTCCCATTGGATTTAGTTAGTGTTAAGAATATTTATGCACATAATAATGTGAATGGCGATTTCTTCGTGAGTCACTGCTTTGTACGCATTATAGAACGATTTGCACTTTTTGGACAATTGTAATGGCTACTCCCCCCATTGTGCACCATGCGATTTTTGAATCGATTAATAAGAAGAGAAAAATGCTGGGAAATGCCACAATAGTATCAAGTTGCAGCTCTGTTGATTTTTTAAATGTACAGAAATTTTGCAGTATTTGCGGTGAGAAATTATTCCAAGTCACTTACTTTAACAAAGAACTGGTTTCTAGAAAAAGCGAAATCAAACGTCAATAGGTACTTGTATCTATAATATATATTGAGTAGTGAATGAGTGCATATATAGACTTGTATTTTGTTTACTTAAACATATAGGTATAGTATACGGGGTGTCCGCTATTCAAGTTCACCAATGCAAATGCAAATATTTAAAAATACAACCTCTGTGTACATTTTTGCAGACAAAGTGAACGAGCAGCTAATATATTAAGAGATTAAAATATTGGATCTCTTTATCAGCTATTAATATTACAACGCATCGCTCGATATGGAATCTACAGCAAAGAAAAGAATGCAAATCCACGTGATAATATTTGCAGAATTGCAAACTTTTAGCGATGACCGATATGATAAGGTGATGATCATCGAGATTCTCTTCTTTACTTTATTATATACGTTTCTCGTGTAGAAAAATAAATTTTGCTCATCCATCATTTGGGAATAAAAATGTTCGTCGTACTTATCTATTGACACATGTAGGTACTCATGTACACTCATTACACACAGACCATATAATATATTAATAAGTACACAGTAGCCTCTGCTGTAGATAGTAAATCTCTCCTTTTCCTCTCGGCTGCGTCCCTGCTCCTCATCATGCAATTCTCAAGCCATTTACCTTTTAATAATTCACTTATACAGAAATATAATGAAATCGCTGTTGCTTGCACTCAATACACTATAATAATAGAACAATGTATGCATGGATACAAATACAGAGAGAGAGAGAGAATAGGAAAGCTATTAAATATGAGGATGCACTTGACTTGATCAACTTGCATGTTAACTAACTATAAACAGAGAAGCGTACGAGAAGACTGAAAAATATAAATATAAACATAATAACTCTCATATATAGAATGTGTGTATAATATAGGAATCTTCACTGGACTGTGTTATATGTGCTATGTCGTGGATGGATGCGTTATTATGCTTCTTCTCCTGTTACACATTGCACAGTTATATATAATATACACACATAGAGTCTCATGACAGACAACTCTTACGTATAAGTGTGCAAAATACTGTGCCAACCTCTGTAGAATAGAATTTTGCACTTATTTGCAGAAAATGTGTGCAAATCTTGTGTTGAGCGCCGTATCTGATGCATGTATCTCTCTTTGGTTCGTTTCCTTCCACATGTAAAGTGCTTTGCTTTAGTTTAGTTTAGAAGAGAGTCATGTTGAAAAGTTGAGCGTGTGCCTTCGTGCTTTTCTTTTCTGTGCAGGGGCTCTATGTCTGTGTGTTTACGTGCAGTCTCGTCCATTGCACTTAGTGGTGCACGTAGTTGTGGCAGAAATTGAGAATTTGTGGGTGGGGAGAAGGGAAGCGTAGGGGTGGCTATATAGACCGAATTTCATCTGGTGCCCCACACCAGTCATTCACTGACTTTCAAACCATTAAGAACTTATTGTGCCTTGTGCTACACAAGAAAGTCAGAAAAAGTGGAGAGAACTTTTCAAAGAGAAAATATCGACGTTAAAGTGGTGACTTTTCTACCTCAAGAAATATCATCATGAAGATCACTTGTGCTTGTCTAGTGAGTTCCCCGGATCAATTTTCATTTTCATTTAATTTTGAATGTGTCGTTCGAGATTTCGTGTAAAGGAATTTGCTACGAGTTTTTTTCCCACAAGGAAATTATTAAAAATTGGTTTGGAAAAAAATGTTCTAATTTATTTGCAATTTCACGCTGTACACGTGTTCTGAATGAAATCGAGACAGTTCTGAGCAAATTCTGTGTTAATTCTGTGGCCGCTTTGGATTATGTTTTCCGACAAATGTCAATTTTTAATAGAGTTGACGTTTAAATTAATAATTGTTGCAATGCAAAAAGAAATATTAATGGAATCACTTAGTTTACTTTCTGGTAATATTTTACAAGCATTATTATTATAAAGTTAATGTAATTTTGGAATTTGTTTTAGGTCCTAATTGTCGCGTTGGGTGCGACGCAGGCTCAAAAGCCTAGCAAACCTTTTCCAGATATTCTTGCACCATTTCGTAACATATTTGGGCGAGGCGGTCCACCCTCTGGGCCTACAGGTCAACCACACAGAGCTGCATCTCAGCAACAAGGTCAGAAAGACTTGAATGGGGCTGCTACTAGCAAACCCTACGGCGGTCAGAGCTCTTCCCCTTCTGGGGATGACGAAGATGGCTTCCGGCCGTCCCTTTTCGGTTCCGGCGGCTACAGTCCGGGTCCTGGGCCATCACATGGACCACATGATTCTCCACACCCACACCCACACCCCCGCCCTCATCACGGACGGGGACCCCCTCACGGAGGACCCCCTCACGGAGGACCCCCACATCATGGAAGACCTGGCCCACACAATTCCGGCCGCCCAGGCACCAACCGCCCAGTCAGACAGGAAACAGAATCCGCCTACGGAAACGGAGCCGGTTTCGGCCCATTCGCCCTTGAAAGTGATGGAGGCCGTGGAAGCGGTGGCTCTCCATTCGGAGGAGACTTTGGCGGGTTCGGTGGAGGTTTCCATTCTCAAGCTTTCGACTCTCAAGATAGGCCCGGAGGTAGTGGTGGACACCGATCTCCAGGGGGCCCACACTCACACGGCGGCGCACATGGGCCTCCTCAACACGGCCCACCTCATGGACACAGTCACGGAGGGCACGGCCCACAAGGACCTCCACCATCTCACCACGGCCACGGAGGCCCAAGGCCCAGTCACTCTCCCTCAGGCCCAAGCAGATATCGGGGAGGCCCACACGGCGGCCCACCATCAGGACCCCCTCAAGGACCCCACAGTGCTCCATCTCACTCTCCAAGGGGTCCACCACCACACGGTGGCCCATTGGGACACGGTGGTCCAGCCGGTGGTCACGGAGGAAATCACGGTGCAGGAGGACATGGCCCACGCCCATTCTCTAGGCCCAGTCCCAACGATTTCGGCCCAGGCACTCACTACAACGGCGCATCCGCTTCTCCCACCATCCAACCAAGTTATTTCGGACCCGGCGGTGATGAATACCCGGAACAGTTCGAAGGCGGAAATCGGGAAACACGTGAACCTCAAATTATCACCGCTGACGATGTGCAAAAGCCCCACGGTGGATTCGGTGGCCCACAATTCGACGAAGTGTACCAAAGCCCGGGCGGTGCCTCCAGTTTTGGACCTCCCTCGACAAACCCCGGTTTCGGAATTGGCTACAGTGCACCCAGTGGTCATCCTTACGGTCGTCAAATCCCAGATGGCTTCGGGGGACCCGGCTCAGCTGACAACCCGATCGAAGTAGGACTGATCCGCAGCAACCCGATCCGCCCAAGCACCCGCCCATACGCCAACACTTTCATCACTTCCGACGAAGAGTCCCCCTACTTAAGACAAGCCTCGGGCAAAAGACCCTTTCACTCATTCAGCCGCCCCGTTCAGGGCAGTTACCAAGCGTCCAGCGAAGATGTACACTACGGGCGGCCCATGATGATGTCCGCCTCTAAGCAGAGCCCACAAGTTATGATGCGGGCAGCAAGAAATCCAAGGGCCGGCGGAAGAAGGAAGAAGCAATCCAATGGAATTGTTCAATTGCACTCGCCAAAGGATCCCAATTACATTATGCCCAGTGCTTCCACCATTGACGCTGTCACAGCAGCTTCAGATTTATCAGCGGTAATTTAAAAAAAATTAAAATAAATATGACAAAATAAAAAATAAAAATTTGTGGTAATTTTTATTTTTTAAATACCATTAATAAAGACAATTAAATAATTTTTTCCATTTTAGTCGGCCACTGGGGGCGGAGACTTCTATCAAGGAGATGACAGAATTCTGTACCACGTGGCGGGACACCAAGGTCCATATTCCTACAGATTCGGATACGACACAGGCAAAGGGTGAGATGGTGAATCTGATTGTCCCTCTTTAAATGCCAAGCATATAGAAATCAAGCGTGCTTCTTTGCAAGATCTCTCTCTGTCTGTCTCTGTTTCATTTTAACCTGACGATGAGTTAGTGGAATTAAATAGCGTGGATTTGTTGGTGAACCTGAGTCGTCGTCTTGGTGGTCGGAGAGCGTTGGATTTCCATTGCGGCCGTTTTTGGTGGAGATAGCGAGAAATTGTATTTGCACGGTAATTGTTGTCGGTGGTGGTGTTTGGTAGTGCGTCCACGGCGACACCTCTCTCTCTCTGTCTCGTCTCATCTCGCCTCTTCTGTTCTACAGTATTTCCTCCACTTTTCCTTTTTCCAAGTAGCTTTGGGAAAAAAAAGTGTGCAAACAATTCCGTTGGCTATTGAATGGCGGCGTGGTGCGTGTGCACTTGGGGAATCTTTATAGCAGTCCCCGTTCCTCATGGTACATTATTTATTATGTGAGCGTCTTTGTCTGTCAGTCAATAAATGAAAGTGAGTGGACGCATTATACATTGTTGTTAATAGGTTTTAGAGATCTGATCACGTCACATGCTGACCACACGGTGCACACTGTAAAACGCATTGAGAGTGTGCTCACTCACAGTGTTAATGAATTACTGTGCGAAGACCACACAAAGGAGCATGAATGATCGTTAGTTTCCCATTTTATTGCATTTACGCACGAGGACAACATTTTTGCACCAGTTTAGTAGCCACTTACAAGATTTTGCTTCAACACCAGTACGGTTCAAGTAGAAATCAGAGTGGAACGTGCCTCTTTCAGTCAGACTCATTTATCAAGGATGCTGCAAGTGAAAAATAAATTCTCTTTCAGCCTCCTGTTGCTATTTCTTAAAAAATCCCGTTACGCTTCATGTGTACAAGTCTGATACAAATATTCCTATATTGTGCATGAAATAATTGATATATCCAGTAAATAGGTGATATATCAGAAAGTTTACCTGTTGTTGATTTTCTCAGTGTCTCATGACAGGTTTAAAGATATTTACCAGAAAATGAATTTAAAAAATACCTGTAGCTCATCAGTGTTTGCTGAATATCAATGATATGGAATTCAGACTTTGTATGCTGTGTAGCTGGTGCTTTGCTGTACAATTGGTACTACAAGTTCATGAATAGGAGAGCAGGCAGTGCATAGGGTCATGGTTCGTTTCGGTTATTTAAACACGTGTTGCTGTGTTTTCCATTTCATCGTTCCGTCTCGTTTGACCTGTCTTTTTTCCCTCCCCACTGCTCACTCTCTCATTGACTCACTCACTCACTGCCATGCATATAAATCGTATATACAGAAGAGCAACTTTCAATTTTACAGAAACTCGCCATTAATACTGATTTTAGAGCATTATCATTAGGATTAGGGCTGAAACTGCAACTAAATTGGAAAAAATCATGTATGAGTTTAGAAATGCAATAGTTGTTGTTGTTTTTGTAGGGGCAATTGAAGAAATTGTTTGTAGTTGTTGTGTCTGGTTAATATATTGATATTATTATTACAGTGTAGAGCTTGCACTTTTTCTCTGTTGTTTGTGGTCTGATTGTGTGCTCATGTGTCCGACAACGCCACTTTAGCAATAAAATAACTGCTATGCTGGTTATATATATAAATGTACTGCTAATCCTAATGGGGATGTTTTCTGTATTTACAAATGAGATAAGATATTGAATGGAATGCTGCTAGAATTTTCCCGTTTTGATCTATAAGGAGTTAAAGATGTTGGAAAAAGTTACTGAGCAGAACTAGATTCTTCTTCTTCTTAAGTAGTAGACATAGTAAATTAAATATTAGTTGCAATTAGTTAAGATAGGTGCTGAGATTGTGTCTACACATTGCGCTCATTCACTCATTCGCCTATTTACTGTTTAGTGGTGGTTAGTGGAACGCAGTCGTCTCTACAATTACCTGCACAGCAACACAGCTACCCTTTTGCCTTAAATATACGAATTACTCGTTGTAGATTTATCTAATCTGTGCAGTGTGTGCTTAGGTACTTACTTGTAGTAAATAGTAGCGCAGTTCTTGTTATTACAGGCAGAGGTGAACTAGTTCACGTTGCATTTTTCATATTATCATCATCTTCCATAGTAGAATTCCTTTGTGTACGACGAAATTATCTCGTGTGCTGGCAATAAAACCAGGATATAAAATTGCGACACTATAAATGATATTTGAACAATTTAAATCGCTTAATTATATTTTAAAACATTTAAGACAATATGAAGAAAAAAATGAATCTACAAATAAATTATTGTTTCTATATGGATTTTTTATGTAAATTAATTACTCCAAGGTATAAAAAATAAATTTATGGAAATTTCTTTACTAAAGTTCAAGTTTGCAATTAAGGAACATTTGGGAAATAAATCTCGCAATTTGTGGTCAAATTTTTGAGGTCTAAAACATGCTGAGAGTATAAGTACGTCTCATTGGTCATGTTAAGTGTGCACAATCAACGTTTTGTTCATTTTCTCTCTGTCTCTCTCTTTGTGTAGCGGCCAACGATTTTCCAATTGAGTATTCATCAATCAGTGGTGGTCTGCAGTTCCGTGCACTCGTCTACTGTAAAAACTGTAAACTGTAACCTAATTGGCATTCGAGATGAAAATTCACTGGCTGAGCAGCTCGCACATTGCATACGTAGTTAGTAATGTTTTTAACATGTACGAGTGTAAGTATGAGCGCAGAAGATGATTAGAAGAGGGAAAAGATGCCAAATGCAATTTCCACTAACAAGCAAAGGAATCTCTTGAGATTTTCAAAACACACTGCGCCCTACTGCCAGCAGTGTAGGAGTTCTCTGTGTTGTATAGTAGGAATATCTGTTGAGCGATCGAGAATCGCTGAATTATGAGCGATCCACTTTCTTCAATTCGATTTTATTCTATTTCAACAACTGGTGTAGAAACACATTAATTTTCCTATCTTAGTTCGTGCAAAAACCACATTTTCCACGTAAAACTTCCTGGCACACATAAACAATAGTTTATTACCACGCACTCACTGGTTAATGCGGATGCAAGGTATTTATTTAGCAACGCATGATAGCTTTTACTTTTAAAAACTAATTGTAAAGTAAGTACCATTATTATTATTAATAGCACATTTGTAGTTGTTGTTGACCAACAGACAAGGGCAATGGTGGTTAATGTACATAGGTGTTAGGATTTCACAACCTACATATAAAATATACACAGAGAGCACATTGAATTGACGGTTACGAGAATAAATTGGAAAAGATAGTGAAAATGTTAATGGACACTCGTCGTGTTATGGATTATGGCATCCTGTCCTCTTCTACCTTCACCTATGAATTGTCGTGGTAGTTGTTCTGTGTAGTAAGGAATTATTGTAAACGTGAATGTGGAATCATTATAGAAAAAGTCTGCACATCCGCCACTTACAGATTATGATGTGATAGGATTGGAAAAAAATAACAGTACAATGCAAGCGTAACAAAGTGTTGGACACCATCGTCATAATAATAATAATTTGTATCAGCAGAGGAAGAGAATGCAAATGCGAATACGCAGTGAATGACAAAGTGACAATTGTAAATACATTTGGTTTTTGATGCTGTGAGAGAGATTTATTTTGTTAATGTCATTTTTTAATGTGTACAGCAGTGGCGTTCCTATAACAAGTATTTAGAGAGGGTCAACCCTATTCTTTCTGTAGTGACTTTTAGACTATCCCCGCCCCTCCTTCCTTATCATATTTATGCTAATTTTTTATATGTGAGGGGGACTGACGTGCCCTCCCGCTGGTTACCTCACTGTGCACAAGAGAGTAGGATTGATGGACAGGACACACAAGTGCCACTGCTTCTGCTTTTTTCAATGTTTTCCTCTAAAAAACAAATCCTACTTATTCGTGCAGTAAAGATTTTTTAAGATCTCTCTCTGCAGGTAGCGCTGCAATTTTTAAGAACTCTGTCCGTTTTCTTTTTCCTCACTTGTTTTGATTTAGTGGTGCATTTTAAAGATGCGTCCTACTTTTCTTCAACTTCACAAATCAATACAATAGCGAGGATTTCATCGATAGAGCAAAAATACACATTTCTTTTCCGCATAAAATTAATCGCACAATCTCAACAGAAAATGCAGATTTTCTTTAAATAACGAGCACCACAATTAAAATTCTGTTGCTGCTTTTCACAAATTTTCGCATTTAAAATTTTTGCACACAGTTGGATTGCTTTGCTGGCTTTTATTTTACATGATTGTTGTAAATGATTACGTAAAATTGATGGAGTAGGCATTTTTTGAAGCTGTAATTGATAAGGTGAAATATATTTGATGTAAAGACCCTATTCCTCTTAGAAGCCACAACCGCATGTTCCGTCATGAAGAGAAAGACGGAAAGGGTTACGTGAAAGGACGCTACGGATACTACGACAAACACGGCAAGTTGAACCTGATCAATTACCAAGCACACCCACAACATGGCTTCCAAGCAGAGAGAGGACACGCGAAGGGACAATATTAGAAAAAAGGCCTAAAAAGTATCTATTACCATATATTATATTGTAATTATAAATATTGCTAATTAGTATTATTAGTAATAACAAAAATACATCAATTCACAAAGAAGTACGGTAGATATTGACATATGACCTACGATATGTGACCTATGACCTGACACTGTGTAAATTATAAGACATTAGACAAAGGGCGACACATGCGCGAGAATTCAAATTAGATTCTATCTGTAGGAATTTAGAAAACCAAAGAATTCTCTCAAAATTGTTTTCTTCTGTCTTTTATTGGTGAAGGAAAGTGTTTTTAGGACGAATTTGTTTATTATTATTACCGGTATATTATTTTATCACTGTACTTACTTAACTAACTTACTAACTAACTTACTAACGAAATGGAATTGAATTTATTTTTATACTTTTGTACACTGCATACAGTGATAGACTATATATTGCTCGGTGCGTGTACGTTCATTTACAAAATGACGTTTGTTCAGTCACTCACTCAACATTATTACTAACCAACTAACCCCTCCCCCCCAATTAATTAGTTATAAAAAATATTTTATTTGTATACAAATGAATACAGGATTGTTATTATTTTGTATTGTTGAATGTCGTGTGTTGTTAGTTGTAGGATCGATCGTGTACTCATTTAGTATTTGTTTCCCCCCTCCCCACAAACAACAATTATTTTAAAGAGTTTATTATCTATATTCATATAGTAAATTAATGTACAGAAACGACGACGCTATAAGTCCGTATTATGTATAATTAAGTGTCCACAATTATTGTTGTACATCTGATGTCGTGCTGCGTTAATTTTATTGTTGATATTTTTGTTTGTTTGTTGTGTTCCTTAAACTACATATATACCGTTCTCTGTTCTTTAATGTTCTCTCTCGCAAATGATGGGAAGGATGATGATGGAAATAAAGTTACCAAGTAAGTAGTCCGGTTGGCAAAGTATAAAAGACGGCACTTAAAAAATTATTTATTTGCATCGATTCTAAAAATGTAATGGTTAAGCATTTCTATTTACACGAATTAAATCTTCCTTATTCTATAAATTAAATCTGGTGCCAAATTTTCGTTTGTTCATTGATAATACTAAACAATAGCGGCATTACATTATGATGAATGATCTCTGTTTATTTTTTAGGGAAATTAGTAGAATAATAGTTTTACAAGTTTCTAACATTTAATTATACAATGGGAACGTAAAATGACGTATCTTTAAATCGTTGAAATGTTCACTGTTCTAATATCGAAAAAAATATCGGTTGTGAGCTAATTGCTGTATACATAATGTGGAACGCTTCCAAATTTTACTGGGGTAGTCGACAAGATAAGAGCAAAAGAGATTTTGGTCTAGGACAATTTCAGAAAAAAATTACAATCTATCAATGCAAGAGTGTTGGATGAGAAGAAGAGGGAAAAAATATCGTAATCGAATCTATGACGATAAGGACAATAATGTACAAAATGACTATTTCTGTGTATCAAAGTTTTAGAATTTTCCTCGAAGTAGTAAAAATTGCAACAATATATATCAAAGGATGCGAACACCACCCCATTTTAGTATCAATTCAAAATTCTGATTATTTTATTAGTGTTCATTTTAGTTGTCTACACAAGTGAATGCACCTGTTTCACAAAGTAAGCCAACTTAACAGACTGTTGAAACCTATTTACAGGGACTTTTGGACTCCTGTTCGCATCCACGCAAGTTCTAAATATTACACGTTCAGAGTCAGAATTTGAATTATCGCTATTTTGGTAGTTAGTCATTCAAATGTCCAACATGACATAAAATGGTAGATTTTTTAATTTCCCTCCAAAAAATTGTCATTTTTTATATTTAATTTTTTGACCAATTGTTGCCATTTTGGACACTGTCCAACAAATATTATTGACGGGAACTGGTCACTATGGCCAGTATAGTCACAGAAACTGCGCTAATAATCTGTAGTTACTATTCGAAATAAAAGCCTACGATCTTATGGGAATTGTAATTATTGTGGTACAGACTTTTCTTGCTAAATTTTAAATTATTCCACCAAGACTACCGAAAAAAATTCCCCCAAAACCTGTCTACATTTTGTAAATTCGAGTAAACGCTTTCAGTAAAATATATTTTAATTGTAGGAAAAGCATAAAATGAAATATAAATATACGACATAAAGTAATTACGAAAATCCCTGTAGTGTGTTTTAAATGTATGCCCTAAGGTGTCCCAGGTAGATTGGAAGTATAGTCAATGGGAGCGATGCAGCATGAAAAAGACCTTGCTAAAAAGAATAACTACTATTTAGAATACAAAAAGATTCAAACAGAGATTGTAAGGGAACAATACTTTTGCATGTACATACTACATTGGACTTCTACTTACGACAGGGCTTATCTGCCTTTAACCTGTCTATGACATGTCATGTGTGTAACGAATCTGTGCACAGAAATTCAAACGCCTTATAGTAATAATATAACAATCGCCGCACAGCTTCACCTGTCTCTCCTACAGTAAAACAACAATCTACACAGATTCTAATCTAATCTCTGCAATGACCAAAGGCGTATGAGCTATACTACACTAAGTATATGGACGAATACTCTAAGAATGGGAAGATGATTTTCTCTAGTTACCCCATGCACATATGATTTGTGGAGCCTTGTGGCACGATCTTTTCTGAATCTTTTATTGAATGCTAACTTTTTGCAGGTAATTGGGAATGTCGTAGGAAATACGAGGTGTGCACTCCACAAATGCGACTCACTCACTCACACAGAGTTCTTTAGCACCTGGCCATCCCTATAAGCATATAACAGGTACACACTGTACCGTAATAATAACACATAGTGAGTAATGAATGAATGAATGGAAGATGCATGGAAAGATAGAAGGCTCCTCCGGAGCAATTTTTAAGACGCTTCGCTGATATTCACGAGACTCTGGTCTTCTAAACTCCAATGTGGAAACATCAAAGAAGAATTAATACTTAAAAACATAACATCGCCCATTCGAATTGTTTCTTTGCCTGTACACTTGATGCATGCATATTTTTTTCTTCTGAAAAAGATGATGATGATCGTGAGTTTTACTAATAAGCCTGTCCTGTCTTGTGTTTTCTTGTCTTGGGTGCATATCTCAAGAGTCTCATTACAATATTATTATTATTATTATATGACTGGCTTGGTGACTGTTAAGGTCTAGCCCATTACTATTTGTTTACCTAAATAAATGTTATACGTTTAAATATAGGGGATTCTATGGATTACCTCACGGATAATCTATTACCATTAGTTAAAGTAGTTATGTGTGTGACTTGTGTGTTAGAGATCGAGGGACCGGACCGGATGAGTCACCCTAATAATTCTATTACATGCCTTGGTGGTGGACGATAATTAAACAATTTATAGCTCACTGTTTTGGGTGCCATGTGAAAAGTGTTGCCCTTCGCTGCTTCCTGAATCTACAAATAAGAGCGACCTCCCTTCCACCTCTGTCTTCATTGTCCAGTTGCATCTTCATCCAGCAATAACTCATCTCTGTCTCTCTTTGTGAATAATAATAGACGTCAATATTCTAATAGGTCCCCATGTTAGTGAAGTGAATTTAATTTGTGAAAACGGCACTCGGTTGGAATTGGAAACAAAATGTGGAAGCCCTTGGTATTTTTTATTTATAAAAATTGATCTAATTTTCACACCTTTTAGCATTGCATAAAGATTTTTCGAAAATTTTCTGCTGCTATTTAAAAAAAGATTTGATTTATAATTGTAAAATAATATTTATAGCTGTGCCTATTTGTGGCAACAGCAGCCGTGACGCTTAGCAGTGGCGGTCGAGTGCGTCAACGTGCCCCCAATTTCTACAATTTTCGTCCCGAGTTCATTTCGGATGATGAGCAATTCATTCCGCTGGAAGCGTCGAATTTCCCGGGCTTTGGGCTGAAGGCGGCTATCGATGCGGCCGTTCAAGCCACCGAGGCTTACAATAATGAGGACAGCAGCGGTCAACAAGAAGAGAGTGACTCGAAAACGGCGGCGGCCACCCCCGCCGAAGATAAAAGTGGTGGTGGTGGGGACGGAGGGAACACTAGTGGCGACAGTTCCTCCGAGGAAGACACCAAAGACCTTAAGCCTGAGCACAGAAGTGTGGGCGTGGTTAAAGATTATTCAAAGTCACACAGTAAGAAGAGGAAGACCGATTGGGATGCTTCCTACGCTTTTGGATACGATTTGGAAGACCAATCCCGCCACGAGACTTCCGACCCGAATGGAAATGTCAATGGTTTCTATTCTTTCATCGATGATGAGGGCATCACGAGAAAAATCGTGTACACGGCGGGAGCGGGAAAGGGATTCGTCGTGTTGAACAAAGAGAAGTCGAGGAAAGAGCCTTCAAAGGGAAATCACGTGACTGTTCATCATGGGAAACACCAAGGCGGAGGCGGAGTCAGTCACAGTGCGGCCAGCAGCAGTTCAGTTGGTGGCGGCGGGGATGGGGATGAAGACAATGTAGGATACCCTGGAAGACCTTGGGGCGCCCTTGCCATTAAAAACACGGGTAAGGATGGCAAAAGGAAGAAACCGATTTTTGTCGTGAAAATCCGCAGACCTGTTAAGAAAAATCCCCGTAAGTCACACAATGCTTTTTTTATTCCACACACTAACACTGCTAAAATAGAACATGCATTCTGAAAACATATTTGTTTGTATTTGAATTAAATTTTTGCGTTTTTCGTGTCTTTTTCTAAAGAAAAATATAATTATTCGAAATTAAATCATGAGTATTATTTTTAAAGATTACAGCTTTCATAAATATTACTGTAAAAGTACAGAATTGTCAAGCAAAATTCAAGATGAATAATTTTTAGTGATAATTCATAATATAAAAAATTAAACAGCATGTAATTTATTTATTATATAAAACCATTATTTGTTAAATTGCACAATTTCCCTGCAAACAATGGGAAAAATTTTAATTTCTTTTTTGTAACGAAAACACGATTCATTAACGACATTTTTAATTCTTAATTATTTGCTGATTCGTTTTATTTATTATTGCTTTGCTTGTTGACTGTTGTTGATATTTAGCGTTGGTCTACTTCCGCCCTCGTCCCGCCAACTACCCGCACAAAGTAGTATACACATTGCCCGCACATTCGCCCGCACTATTCCATCGGCCATCTAATTATTTACCGTATCCCGTCTCGTATTTGTCAGCAGCAGCTCCAATAGCCCGACTGCCAATCCCGCCGCCTCCCTACGGCGGAGATGATGACGAAGATTGGCAAGAACCCGCCGCCAGCACCGGCATCAAAGACGCCTCCTACTCGTTCGCCTACGACACTGGTTCCAGCAACAGGAAGGAAGTGGCAGACCCCTGGGGTAATGTGCGTGGCTCCTACTCCTATATTGACCCTGCGGGAATCCGCCGTACAGTGAATTATATCGCGGGTGGAACTACCGGCTTCAAAATCCTCTCCGCCTCCCCCACCGTCGTCGAGAACGTCTACGAACAGGCTCCTCCCCCATTCGTCACCCATCACCATCGTCATCCACAAACACCACGCTCACGCCATGGCCAAAGCGGTGGTCGCCGCCTCCATCCAATTCTCGCAAGTGGCCCCGTGGAAATACCCGCCCCTTCCGCCATTGTCTACCACATTCACCCAGACGGCGGTTGGAAGCCGTGGGAGCCGAAGAAGGGTCGCCGCCATTCCAGAAAGCGGGCACATCCCACAGAATCGACCACCGCCAGCGAACTGACCAACGAAGTTCTAGTGGATCCCGTGGTGACCACGCCCTCATCCGGTCCCGACCAGTCAGAGGTGGCAAGTGTGCTGGTGCAAACGCACCCAGACCATTCCGAAATATCAGAATCACCAATGACAACAACGGTGACGGCTGCGGAGCCTCAATCGTCTCCCGCACCCCGCCGCCACAGCGGCGGCCAGAGAAGTTACACGGCGGACGACGGGGATAATTACAGTGGCAACGGAAGAGCCGTGCATTTTTATCACTCGGGCGAATTCGACGATGATGGCACACTGTTCAGTCCCAATTACGCCCTTCCGGAATCTTTCAGCTTGGCGGAAGACAGTCGACGCCCTTTTGGAAGGACGGACCTGAACATTGGATTCAATCAGGGCGGATTTGGTCACAGGAATTCCTTTTTCCTGGCGAGCGAGTCGAAAAATAGCGCTGTTGTGGGCGCGTCAGGCGAGGAGGAAGGAGCCAGTAAGGAAATGACTGCCAACAAAGAACAGATGAGCACAACATCAATGATGACGTCATCAACGTCGTCAACGAGACAGACAGAGGCTGCTACTGTGACCACAATGTCCACAACGCAAGTGGAGAAGCCGAGCAGAAGCAGGAAAAATCCTATTGAGGGGGAAATTGAAGTGACACCCGCACCGGAAGCGACGATAGTAATGCTTGCGACCACCGAGTCCCCTCTCCCATCCCCGAGAACCCCTTCGCCCACCTCTGCACCCAGCAGTAGCCGTCGCAGTGCCGGCGGCGGGAGTGGCAAGAAAAAAAACAAGCCCCCATCACAAACGGTACTGAGAATGACGAGAGATGAGACTACAAATCCGACTGTGACCACAAACGTTGACAGCGAGTCCCATCAGCAGTCCAACGAGAGGATTTCCAGCTCCGGTAGACTGGTCAAGAGGCTTGCTGTCACTGAACAGCCGCTGTCTTCAACGTAAACGGACGATTTCTGAGAAAAAAATTCCTGTGAGAGCGTTGAAGATGACGATTTACATTTTCCAAGTTACTACTATGTCATTATTTTTATATTGCCTTGGGATAGCATTTAATTATACCATACACAGATAATACTAACTAAAATGTAATTAAATATATCTTAATTACAATCCTTTTGGTGTTGGTGGACTTAAACAGATGTTATACAGATATAACGTTTATTTGGGAATTTCTTATACGTACGTATATAGTTCCATGTATAATATGCAGATGCAATATTCTACATATTACGTTCATTTAATTACTTTTGGAAATTCTCCCTACAAATTTTTTTCTGGGGTAATTGATGCTTTGATTTTTCTTCAGGTGTTGGGAACGATTTCTTTTGTAAATACATGCAGAATAGAAATTTAATTGTGTGCAAATGCGGTAGACGACTGAACATGCAAGTATTTATATCAATCTTATAATTGAGTGTGGACTAATTGTTTTTAGACACTACAATAATAATTATATTGTTTTAACACGTTGAGCTTGTGCTGTTTTATTAAATTTAAAACGGTTACCATTATGTGAAACTTAATAAAAGATTTGTAATTCAAGGAGTAATTGTTTTAATTTCTAAATACATCCCTTAATAACTTAATTTGAACAAATTAGTGAAATAATTATGTGCTGTGAATAATGATACGATAAAAAACTTTTTAAAATGAGAATCATTTCGTTGGCAAAAATGTGTTTTCAGCAATCAATGCACATCCATTCAACGATTCCATCGGAGGATCCGAAACGTTTTGCAGTGTAACTTTCCAAGTCGATAAGGAATCCGGTTTTCTTGCTGTTTTTCGTGCAACAATCATCACAGTCCTTGTCGTTGCATTCGTCATAAACTTTTGCGTCAATCGTTTTGCTCCCCTTGCGAATTCTCAGTGTTTTCAATTTATATTTCTTAGAGTCCTTGTTGTGAATTGCGATTATGTTGTTATTTTTCACCCATTCCTTTGACTTTTTTCCAGTCACAAAGGCAAACTGTCCTATGTACGCACAACCGTTGTATTTCTCACATTCTTCTTTAGACGTTGGATACGATTCGAAAGTCGTTAGATCAGCTTTCCTCCATTGAGCTGAAAGTTCAAAAATTAAGTTACGTAAAAATTTGAATTCATGAAATCGAGACTAAAATCAATTCGAAAATTGTAAATTTAAATTTACCTGAAACTTGACTGTCGAAGAAAACGACAATTAGGGTGACAAGAATTATACAAACTTTTGTGTCCATGATGTGAAATTCCTGAGGATTAGTTTAAACTTTAAAAATTAAGAGACTTTTCTACTCCCAAGACTAAATTTTCAAATATGATGTGATTTCTTTATATAGGAACATTTACATAGCTACAAGCCAGCTCGGGGAATCGTGGTGATTCACTTTTGCATTTTTTGCACGATTACAATTTCAGCCTTAAAGCAAATAGCTTTGAGTTTATTTAAACAATTTACGGATTCCAAGAAGGATCATGTTTTTCGTCCTAGTTCTTTAGCAGTGGATGTGGATGTGGCTAAAGGATAATATGAACAGGTGTTAGCACAATGCCATAAGTGATTCCATAAATGACGATTTGTGGTCAGGATATCAAGTGGTTTTTACCACCTGGTAAAAATTGGTGGTAAAAATGCACAATCGATTTAAGGTACAAAGTGTAAAAATTGTGAAAATTGGTAAAAAGGAATTTTACA
Source organism: Plutomurus gul (assembly GCA_019776185.1). Lineage (NCBI taxonomy): Eukaryota > Metazoa > Arthropoda > Collembola > Entomobryomorpha > Tomoceridae > Plutomurus > Plutomurus gul. The sequence goes on along the minus strand of JABASC010001907.1, from coordinate 1,022 downwards.
TAACGTTGGCACAAAGCGCTATTTGCCTTATCCTTTTTATGTTAATTTAGCCACACCCCATCACTCTTTTCCCATTCTTCCTTTATTAACTTTTTTGATCTGAGGCTCTGTGTTGGTAAATGAGAACATGAACATGAATTGTATTCATTGCACAGCAATTTAATGTGTGTACATCGGTATATTAAATGAATTAAAAAAGTTTTATTGAGATATCTTTTATTATATAGTCTTACCCCAATTTTTTACCATTTTTACCGCGTAGGTGGTAGAAATGGAGACTGGTAATTTCGGGATATTGTTTATGGCCATTTAGGATTTTTACAACGAAGTTGGTGATAGAAATGAAACTTTCCACAAACCAAGATACAGATGCTGGAAATAAATATTTGCGGTTGTTGACTGATATTCATTTCGTTTCATGGGATTTTAGGTGACTATAGTAAATCATATTATTTGCACCTACACAGCACACACAGCCTTGCAGTGTACTTAAATTGTTGTTCAACATACGCAGAACTGTATACATACATAGTGAAGTGTGTGATTTATTGTTTACTGGTGAATGAGAATTGGTGCAAGTGTGCATCAACCAAAATACCAATGTCAATATGTATCTGTTGTTACCCAAATGTTTTTATTATCAGTTGCTGGATGGTATTATCGGAAACAACAGCTTTTGGTAACCTATTTGCTACTGCGAGCGGTTAACCATAAAGTGATTTTTAATTCGTACCCTTAATAAGACATTTTGTAGAGGGACATTAAAATAATTATGATTTACTCAACAACCTCACTTGCATCGTACATGAAGTTTTTTATATATGTTATTGTTATACGAACATCAGTTTTGGCCGAATAATGTTTCTTAATTTGGTTGAATGAATGAAATATGGGATTATTTTTGCACTCTGTAAATCGAGTCAAGTCAAGAGATTAGGGATCAGTTCGGTTCGGTTCGGTTCGGTTTACAGGCAAACCGAACCGAACCGGAAAAAAGTCAAACCGAACCGTAAAATTCGGTT